>JAHZMQ010000057.1:0-32656 GCA_031772345.1 Himalopsyche anomala | reverse complement strand
AACTAAGCTCGCTTCACTTTTACGATTCTTTAAGCAGGGCCGAGATAAACAGGACAGACAGGTAGGAGTATATCGACTCGAGCTAAAGAGCATATAAGATCGCTAAACAATAAAAAATCAGACTCACAATTTGCAAACCATCGTATTACTCCCATGATGTAAATTTCAAAATTCAGCGCCAATCTGTTTACATCTTTGTAAACAATGATTGAAGCTAATTGCAATTGGGCAATTATAAATAAATATGCATAATTAGGACAATGACATATTAAATGAACAAGCAAATAGAAATCCATCACCGCTAATAAAACCGCTAATCTAATTACAATGCACTCTCGATTATCCGGGCTAATGCTGGGGAGGATGGTCACGGATAATTGAAAAACACGGATAATCAGAATCATCAAATTTGTATTATATTTTCGAATATAACATCATATACACAATACAAATTTTTAACACATTATTTATATATTTATTATTTATCAAGAAAACACAAACAAATAAGTAAAAATATAATATTTTATCATATATAAGAACATAAAAATATAAAAAAGTATAGTTTTATGTGTATACTAATTTGAAAAATCTGTTATTTTCATCTGTTTTCGAGATTTTTTTAACGAATTCCTTATTTCACTTCGAAATATTCTTAAAGCTGTTACATTATTATATTCAGTTCCCATTTGTTCAGCGTAATCTAGCAATTTTTCAATACAATTCAATGCCCTTTCATGACTAACGTAACCACTGGTATCTTCTTCGCTTGTAGTACTACTGTCATTTTCTTCGTCTCGGGTAACAAGTAGGGCTTCCAAACCGGTTTAAACCGAAACCGGTTAACCGGTTTATCGCGCGTTTTGAAAAAACCCGAAAACCGGTTTATTTCACTCGGTTAACCGGGTTATATCAAAAATACTCTTTTCTTGTTTTTCATTGTTTTTTACAAAAAGAAAAATGTTATATAATGAATTCACTGCGTAATAGGAAACAATTCACAAAACACAACAAACATGTACATATATATATACATTTTGTAGACTAATCTACTTCTGTCTCAAAGTTGTCCATGTTGCCAACAGAAATGACTCTTTCAAATAATTTAACAATTTTTCGTAATTATTTATTAAGATACGAATGATTCTTATATGCACGTCACTCAATATCTTTTATTGATTTTTTTTTTTAAAACATCCTAATAAATCTCTAAAAACTATTAATTCCATAAAATTAACATGTACCATTTTTAAGCGTATGCAATTTTATGATTAATAATCTAAATCTCTCTTATCTATTTTTATGCCTATGTGTGCTTGTTAGTAGTTAGATTTGCATGATTTTTGAAATATAATTATTCCAAGTAATCTTGATTTTATCTTAACATTAAAAATGCAAAAATAGCTGTTTTTCTGATAATTTTAATTATTGTATCAACTTTTTATTCACCATCATACTAAAATATGACAAAACTTTTACTCAAGAGTTAGTTGAAATGTTTCATCTAAATGTTTTACCTAACGAATAGTCTAAATTATTCCAAGAATGTTGCCTTTAAAATCATATTGAAAAGCACTAATATTATAAATTGCGCCATAAACTTATTTTTATTCTATTGTTCAATAAAGCGGTTGCTTTTTGTTAAGTGCGTACATATGTTTCTGACAAAAGATGCATATTGGGACATATTGGAAGGTCATATTGGGACAAGGGTAGGTACCTGCCCTTTTCTCAGTTGCAAGCTCTCGATATTGCATATTGTAAAATTTCTTTGTCTTAAGCCAGATGTGGGCAGAATCTTAGTACCCATCCACAAGTCGACAGTCAGTTTAAAAAGAACAACAACAACAATTGACAATGGGTAAACCAATAAAAATATCAGTCATTTTGTCATGATGTTGTTTTTATGACCATTAGGGGTCTGCACACTGGGGCGCCGTCGTACAGGATTATTTGATATATGTTCCTTATGCCTAATGTGCACATATTTAAATGCGGAAGGAGAATTTCTTTTAAAGTTATTGACAGTTTTTATTTCAGTTGTATTATACAAATTGCTTATACGTAGCAAATATTAGAATGTAGGAAATTTACAATTCATTGACTCTTTCACGAAAATAGCATAATATAGCCACCCTAAACTCAAACAATATTTTAAAAAAAAAGCTATTTTTGGTTCCTATATTCGATTGCACTATTTTTTGTAATAGACAAACACAACACGAACTATGTTTTTTATATAATTTAATGTTAGTAATTTTGTACTAAATACGTAAATGCAAATGTTAGTCTAATAAATAAATATTCATAATGAATATTTTTTGTTATATAACATTTTAAGTACATATAATATATTGATTCAATCTACTATTGCGCTTGTTATTCTCAATTATTATGGTCTGCAAATGATGAAAATGATAACGCCGAGTTCGCGGTCGAGTAGTCAATGTCGTTGTCTTGGAATGAGGAGCGAACGGGCTCGAATTCCAGTATGGTCGGATTTTTGCAATCAGTTTATAGATTTCTTTTCAAAGGCATGGATGTAGACTGTAATGCCTTAATAATATTGCATTCCACTATCTATCTATCCGATCCTAAAAAAGTAACGGAGTGAGAGTGATCAGCCAACTATTATCCTGTTCTAGCCCTAACCTTCAATATTTTCTCTCTTTGAAAATAGAGGGGGTTGAGCAACTGAGTAACAAGCAGTTCTCACCAAAAAAATATTTGTTTAGTTCATATGCTCCACATTGGGAGTAGGGAAATAATAAATAAAGTCTAAATATTTTAGTATTCTACTCTACTTTTGTCTAAACATTGGATGTTTCGTTTTATCCAGTTGATATGCTTAAACAATTGAATGCACTTAAACATCGCTCTTATGGTGAATTTATAATAAAACTCTATTTTTTTTTATTTGACGTATATTTTTTTATCATAAAATATTTTTTCACATATTATAGTAATTGTTACATATATTGGCTTCTTTGTTCTAGTTGTAAGATTCAAGTTCTAGTATCGTTACTTTGCCATGCCTAACAGGCTGGTAACTAGAGTCCCATTAAGATAAATATTGTTTTCTTGTTTGAAATTGGAGTATTAGCTGTTATGTCAAATATTAAAAATTTCTACGATTTTTTTTGCATACCTACATAATCAAAATACATGATATTTCTGTTTAAACCGGTTACCCGGTTTATTTGTCAGAAAAAAACCGAAAACCGGTTAGTGTTTAAGTCCGGTTAATTGGAAGCCCTAGTAACAAGAGAAACAATATCAGAATCGTCCATGCGTTCAAAGCCTGGATCATTAAATCATGGTTGAGCCACTCCTTTATGTTTTCTTTATCCACTTCTTCAAAAAAATTTAAATGTTTCAATAATTCACACATTTCAGGTACAAAATATTCTTCAAAAAAGGGATGCGAAGATTGCGTGAAAATTAGATTTTTTTATGACAACGAAGTCCCGAGAGCTGACAAATATGGACAATAAATATCGAAATTAACACATTTACTGCGGGCACTCGCGCCGGTTTATGCACTTCTCTAATCCCATTGCAAATAGAAACACATGTGGAGTACAAAGGATTTCAATTCTTGACACATTCTAGTCCCATAAATTATGATGTTTATTGCGGTATATGCGAACATTCATACATTCAAAAGATACAAGTGGTTAAAAAAAATCAGGGTTAGTTACGTAAACACAAACACATCGCTAAATTCATCTTTTTTTCAAATAACGCGCATATTCATGATCGCAATTCATTAATGCGTCCTATAATCGTAATAGAAAAAATCAATCAAATTAAATTTGAATTAAAAATTATTTATTTTCAGGCACGAATAATCCGCAAACCGAATAATCCATACACGGATAATCGAGAGTACACCGTAATTATAAATATCCTATTAATTTAAACTAATCTACCTTAAATAATCCCATATTCGATATAGTTCTTAGAAACAAATATCATGTTAAATAAATGTAATACAATAATTTGTAATATAAATTAGGATGAAAGAGTAAATAACAGGGTGTATGTATATCATCTAAGCCAGTATAGCTGAGTAAATGTATTGATTTAAGATGTCGTTAGTAACAAAACTTGTGTGAATGTACATAATTTGAACGATTCAAAATTGAGTAAATGTAGGTTTAAATATAGTTCTGGTGAAGACATACGCCGAAAAAGTTATCAACTGAATTAAGATAAAATTGTATAACAAACTACTTTGCTATTTTGTTCCCGTATTACATTGAATTTCTCCCAAGTAGGGCTTCCAATTAACCGGACTTAAACACTAACCGGTTTTCGGTTTTTTTCTGACAAATAAACCGGGTAACCGGTTTAAACCGAAATATCATGTATTTTGATTATGTAGGTATGCAAAAAAAATCGTAGAAATTTTTAATATTTGACATAACAGCTAATACTCCAATTTCAAACAAGAAAACAATATTTATCTTAATGGGACTCTAGTTACCAGCCTGTTAGGCATGGCAAAGTAACGATACTAGAACTTGAATCTTACAACTAGAACAAAGAAGCCAATATATGTAACAATTACTATAATATGTGAAAAAATATTTTATGATAAAAAAATATACGTCAAATAAAAAAAATAGAGTTTTATTATAAATTCACCATAAGAGCGATGTTTAAGTGCATTCAATTGTTTAAGCATATCAACTGGATAAAACGAAACATCCAATGTTTAGACAAAAGTAGAGTAGAATACTAAAATATTTAGACTTTATTTATTATTTCCCTACTCCCAATGTGGAGCATATGAACTAAACAAATATTTTTTTGGTGAGAACTGCTTGTTACTCAGTTGCTCAACCCCCTCTATTTTCAAAGAGAGAAAATATTGAAGGTTAGGGCTAGAACAGGATAATAGTTGGCTGATCACTCTCACTCCGTTACTTTTTTAGGATCGGATAGATAGATAGTGGAATGCAATATTATTAAGGCATTACAGTCTACATCCATGCCTTTGAAAAGAAATCTATAAACTGATTGCAAAAATCCGACCATACTGGAATTCGAGCCCGTTCGCTCCTCATTCCAAGACAACGACATTGACTACTCGACCGCGAACTCGGCGTTATCATTTTCATCATTTGCAGACCATAATAATTGAAAATAACAAGCGCAATAGTAGATTGAATCAATATATTATATGTACTTAAAATGTTATATAACAAAAAATATTCATTATGAATATTTATTTATTAGACTAACATTTGCATTTACGTATTTAGTACAAAATTACTAACATTAAATTATATAAAAAACATAGTTCGTGTTGTGTTTGTCTATTACAAAAAATAGTGCAATCGAATATAGGAACCAAAAATAGCTTTTTTTTTAAAATATTGTTTGAGTTTAGATAGATTTTGGGGTGGCTATATTATGCTATTTTCGTGAAAGAGTCAATGAATTGTAAATTTCCTACATTCTAATATTTGCTACGTCTAAGCAATTTGTATAATACAACTGAAATAAAAACTGTCAATAACTTTAAAAGAAATTCTCCTTCCGCATTTAAATATGTGCACATTAGGCATAAGAAACATATATCAAATAATCCTGTACGACGGCGCCCCAGTGTGCAGACCCCTAATGGTCATAAAAACAACATCATGACAAAATGACTGATATTTTTATTGGTTTACCCATTGTCAATTGTTGTTGTTGTTCTTTTTAAACTGACTGTCGACTTGTGGATGGGTACTAAGATTCTGCCCACATCTGGCTTAAGACAAAGAAATTTTACAATATGCAATATCGAGAGCTTGCAACTGAGAAAAGGGCAGGTACCTACCCTTGTCCCAATATGACCTTCCAATATGTCCCAATATGCATCTTTTGTCAGAAACATATGTACGCACTTAACAAAAAGCAACCGCTTTATTGAACAATAGAATAAAAATAAGTTTATGGCGCAATTTATAATATTAGTGCTTTTCAATATGATTTTAAAGGCAACATTCTTGGAATAATTTAGACTATTCGTTAGGTAAAACATTTAGATGAAACATTTCAACTAACTCTTGAGTAAAAGTTTTGTCATATTTTAGTATGATGGTGAATAAAAAGTTGATACAATAATTAAAATTATCAGAAAAACAGCTATTTTTGCATTTTTAATGTTAAGATAAAATCAAGATTACTTGGAATAATTATATTTAAAAAATCATGCAAATCTAACTACTAACAAGCACACATAGGCATAAAAATAGATAAGAGAGATTTAGATTATTAATCATAAAATTGCATACGCTTAAAAATGGTACATGTTAATTTTATGGAATTAATAGTTTTTAGAGATATATTAGGATGTTTTTAAAAAAAAAAAAAAAAAACAATAAAAGCTATTGAGTGACGTGCATATAAGAATCATTCGTATCTTAATAAATAATTACGAAAAATTGTTAAATTATTTGAAAGAGTCATTTCTGTTGGCAACATGGACAACTTTGAGACAGAAGTAGATTAGTCTACAAAATGTATATATATATATGTACATGTTTGTTGTGTTTTGTGAATTGTTTCCTATTACGCAGTGAATTCATTATATAACATTTTTCTTTTTGTAAAAAACAATGAAAAACAAGAAAAGAGTATTTTTGATATAACCCGGTTAACCGAGTGAAATAAACCGGCTTTCGGGTTTTTTCAAAACGCGCGATAAACCGGTTAACCGGTTTCGGTTTAAACCGGTTTGGAAGCCCTACTGCCAAGTAAATGCCAATTCAATAAAAATATCAATGACATTATTAGTCGCTCAGGTAGGATTTTAAGACAAGAAAAAAAGCAGTATGCATCTTACGTCCCAAATGAATTCTAGATTTTGAGAAGCTTTAATCAAAAACAGCGTTTGGGCATATACTCTCTTATTGCACATGTCTTCAATTCGTGTAGTTCTGGAAACACTTTTTCGCATCAAGTTTTTCACGATTTATTACGCAGTGTGTCGATAAAATGTCTGGATGACCAACATTCTGAATGAGGTCTTGTCATATCTGTTGAACCATCACTGGCAATTTAAAATCCCACACAGCTGTTATATTCAGAAATATCGGCGAGCAAAACAGTTTGCGGTTTGCAAACAGCAAACATCACGCTCTAAGCAAAGCGCGGCAAACTCTCATACAAAGTTTTGTATGAAAGATTGTAGCACTCAATGAATTTGCGTTGAGCGTGACGTCGCCCGCAAGTAAGTTTGCTTCGCACTCTACCCAGCTCAAAACAAAGAATGAGTGCTTTTTTGTAGATTCGTTAAGTAAAATTGATAAGATTGTGAATTTTATACCAATTATATTATTTGATTTTCATTGTCTTTGACAATATCTTCAAATCTGTGCTTGTTAGTATCGGCGGACCTGCTTACTTTAACGTTCACGTTTAGGAAAAGTGTTATTATCGTTCTCACTATCTTTTGGTACAAATAAAATATTCTTAAGCCCCTACTTCACTAATTTTCGGTTTATTTAATATGAATAAAAACTCAAAAAAGAGATGATAATAAAGACGAACTCATTTTGTTTCAATAAATACCAAATAAAAGAAAATTCATGACTAAGATGAACGAACATTTCTGCCATACATTGAGCACAGATATACAAAAGAAAATACACAAAAACTTCCTTAAAAGCCCGACTCACATAATTCAAACTGCACACGTTAAGACGTGTTTATTGGGGTGATTTCAAGGATCTGACATCGTCAAAAACCGAAATTTTTGAAATTGTTTGAAAAAGGGAAAATTTTCATTTTGTATGAAGAAATTAAGATGACGTCAGACTAATGACGTCACCATAAAGTAATCTGGATCCACCCTCCGCATCGTTTGGAAAAAAGAAAATTTCGATTATGCATGCAAAAAACGATCACGTCACACTAATGACGTCACCATAAAGTCATCTGGGTCCACCTTCGGCGTCGTGTAAAAAAGGGAAAATTTTGAATTTCTATGAAAAAAAAAACGATAACGTCACCGTAAAGTCATCTGGGTCCACCTTCTGAACTATTTGAAAAGGGGAAAAAACGAATTATTATGAAAAGAGAATACGATGACGTCACACTTATGACGACACTAGAAAACTAAGAAAAAAAAAGATGACGTCATTTAGTTTCGCCTTCGGCATCATTTCAAAACGGAAGAATTTCGATTTTGTATGAAAAAAAATGATCTTCTAGTGTACGAATGTTAACTTCGATACTTGTTAACATATGTCACTACACGGCCAATAAATATGTAAAGGGAATAGTGTGGCTTGTGCTATTTGTTAACAGATGTCGCTACACGATCTCTAATAAGCTGAAATTATGATGTAGCTTGCCTTTTTCGATAACAGATGTCCCTACACGACCAAAAATCATAATGATGCTTGCGTTTTTCTTATAACACATGGCACTGTAAGTAGACAACATTTAAAATATAGGAGGAGAAATTCGTTTAAAACAATTTTATAGCCTAGATTTTGGGGATGCAGTTTGTCAAGAAATTGAAATTGAATGTAGGCATAACAAAACGATGTTGACATAACTATTAAAATTAATTAAAATTAATAAAAATTAACAGTTATTAAAATTATGAAGGAAATTTGACGCGAGATTTTCGAATATTTATGACACATTTTGATGAAAAGCGTTCTGGCTATACTCATTGCTTGCCATTTCGAGGCGGATGGGTGTCGAATGGCGAAATATTTACATCACTAATTCGCTTACGGGAAGAAGTGAAATTATTTGTCCGACAACAAAATATTCAAAATTATCGAAACTAATGTCTGTTGTCGAGTAGCAAAGCTTGCATAATTTTACAAGTGTTCATTTATAGGATAAAATATGCCAATTACGGTAGAGAGATGCCTTCAATGATGTTTTTGATCATATTTAAGGTCTTTACTTGCTCTGTGTAAATAAGTTTGTTGTTTTATCTGGACAGTCTGTACTCTGTATCCACATCTTGTTGGCGTTCGATTTATATTGAGTGTTGTGACCGTCATTTTATAAATTGAAGAAAAAAAGCAATGTCAACGCAATATATGTTTGACCACCGTGAATCAATTGTTCCACATAATATAGTGATAAAGATGCGTTTAGTTAATACGAGTGCACTATATGGTGACACCAGTGGCGGCCGGTCAAAGTGGCATTGGATCAATGAACCCCTTGTATATGCAGGGGAGGTTATATTTCATGAAATAATTTTCAAACATACCATTTATACCATTCACTAATTTTATATTCTTCATGTATTTATTGTCTATAATAAATATTTTAGAAAATTAGAAAAGAAAAAAAATACAACCTTGATCTATAAGAAGAAATTCCAAGCTTAGATGTCATTTAACTGACACAAAATTGACAAATAAAAAAATCCTTTTATCGATATAAATAGCTTTAATTTAAGACGAAAAAACCCATTGCATGTATATAAAATAATCAATTGCTTCTTCCTTGAAAGAAAAACGAATTGTTACCATGTAAACAAGTAATGATACTATTGTAAAATAAAAAGAGCCGGCTGCGTGGTCAGTGGTCAACGTCATTGACTTGGGTTACTTAGGTCACTGATTCGAATCCAAGTAATGAGAGTTTTTATAGATTTTATTTAGTTTTATAGATTTTTAGTTTTTTAGTTTTATGTTAGTTTTATAGATTTTATTTTGTTTAGTTTTTAAGATTAATGCTGGAAGGCATTTCGGCCTTAGACATAATAAAGAAATATCAGATATTATTGGTGTACAGCTTTGCTTCTGCCTTTTTTTCCAAAATGTGAAGCATTATTGTAAAAAACTGGTTATACATTTATGATTGAAAGTACTATCGCTGGCCACTTCCTTCTCACATCTTTCAGGCAGTGTACGAATCCCGCGAACATCATCATCATCGTCATCTTTTGAAGCGATCGACGAATCGACTCAATTTCTTAATTCTTCATAACACCGGTAACACCATAACACCTTCATAACAAGTGCTGGTCAGCCAGGCCGTGTGCTGATGATCTAAAATAGTGATAGTCAAAGAGAACAACGTCTGGAGAATACAGCGGGTGGAGTAGAACTTTCCATTTCAACGTTTCCATGTATGTCTTGACCAACGTTCCCTCTAAGCTGCGCACGTGCGCGGCAGCGCAGCAGTTGGGAAGCACCCGTACACTCATTCCGTGTTGGCGCGCACTGCAATGCAGTTGTTCAATTAATATTTGATCGGTCCGCGCAGTCTCCGCGCAGCTAACCCTTTGGCTTAAAGGGAACGTTGGTCTTGACCACTTTCGCACCATGGGGCCGAGCATTGCCATGCTGTAAAATCACTTGATCGTGTCTCTTGTTGTATTGCGGTCGTTTGTTTTTCAATGCTTGGCTCAAATGCACTAATTGAAATTGCTTGTTGAATCACTACCAAAGATCATGTAAATTATTCTTGACTTTGACATGAATCTTATTAAATAATGCCTCCAATTCTGCATATTCGAAAATCTTTTTTCTTTCACCGCTATACCGGTCTTCGAGGTGTTATTCACCGTTCTTGAAGCGTTGAAACCACTCACGACACATTCTTTCACTAAAAGAAAACCATATATCAATAATAAAAAAATCAATTTATAAAAACTGTTCGTACTGGGATTCGAACCCGTAACCGAAGCCAACGACGTTGACCACTTGACCACGCATCCGGAGACAAGAGTAAGTAGTATTTTTTTTATCCTGATTTTTTTATCTTATGATTTTTTTTACGATTTGCGTTAAAAAAACACAATATACCTTTGTACTTCTTCCACTTTTATTTAAAGCTTATGAATAGTTGCTCACCAGTTTTGATTTTTGTAACTACATTTTAGAGGTATTAAAAAATTTCATCAATTTAATGTCACTTATACATATTTTGTACTGTAATTCATTTCAGTGCCTAGGAGTGGGTCTAGCGTTGAGCGGACTAATCGGCCTCGTGGGGCCCTGAAGTACCAAGGGGCCCCAAAGGGAATTTTGCTGCGAAAAGATGTAGCGCTGGAATACAGAATTTTTTGTTTGTGCAAAATGTATTTAGTCTTTTTCTGCGTCTTCCCATCACTGGAATTTTTTTAAAAATGTTTAACAATTCGGTAACAATGTAAAGAGTTTCTAATACAAGATGGTCGGTAAGATCAGATGCTGTATAAGCTGTAAAACTTGGTTTAACCAACCAACGGTTTAAAATGGAGGTTTATAATCCAGATGTAAAAAAGATATTATAGTGGAGGCGTCTTCACTACGAAAGAAAATGAACAAATAGCCGTTATGACAGTGATTTGGAATACTATTTTACAAAGACTAAATGCTACTGGCAAATCAGTGCAAACAGTGGAATGCAAACTATCGAAAGGATCTATTCTACTGAAGTCATTAGAAAATTTCATCATAATTTCCGAGAAGAACTTGAAAAGGCTGACAAAGAGGTAACTGATTATCATGTAATGTTGAATATGGACAAACTCGTAGACAACAAAAGACTAAAATGTTTTTTGATGAAAACAAAGAAGTCGGACATGATTTTACAACTAGAAAAGATTTCAAAAGTAAATACATGTTATGTCATATGTGATAAGATAAGGGAAGAACCACCTCAAAGAACGCAAACATATGAAATAGTAATAGAGCTATTTCGAAAAAAACATTATTAGGAACTATCAATGGAAGAAAAAAAGTTGATGGATATTTACGAAGAGGACATTGATGTTGGTACCTTTGAAGATGAATTTGACCATTTTTTAATATTTCTAAAAGAAACCGAGGACATTGTACAAACCACACCAGACATCTATCGAGCTGCCAAAGAAACTTCTCGCACATTCACAAATGTGGAAATATTTTTAAAAAAATTGAAAACTCTCTTTTATAATGCGTCAGGTTAAAGATCGTTTTCTTTTTAAAAAATATTTGAGAAGTACTATGGGAGAAGAGAGATAACATTAACAAAGTAACCTTGTATATAAATAGAGCAAAAAAATCTAAGTCGAATTCACACTGCCAAAATAATTGACGAATTTGCAAGAAACAAAGAAAAACGAAAATTTATTTAAAAAAATGTTTTTTTAATATCTATTAATTGTATTTTAATTTAATGTTAATAAATTATAAATGAGAGTTTCTATGTGTATATAAAACTTTTTTTTTCTTAGGTAAGTTTGACGGTCCCGAAATTTTACCGCTCGGAGCCTACACCTGACTTAATCTGCCACTGAATACCAAATTTTTGAATCCCAGTTCTGACAGTTTTATAAATTGATTTTTCAATCGATTTATGAATTTCTGTTTGAAGGCATGTGATGTTTTGAAATCCCCCCTCCCACCCATCCTATCCTATGAACTGGGAGTATTGAGAGCGTGAAGCTAACCACTTATCCTGTCCTAGCCAAAAAAATCATAAATCGATTGAAAAATCAATTTATAAAACTGTCAGAACTGGGATTCGTAGCCGTGACATACGAAACCAAAGCCAACGACGTTGACCACTTGAACCCACAGAAGGCACATAGATTTGTATATTTACCAACATTAATATTGTTAATTCTTTCATTGAATATGTTTTAATAAATAACTATAGTCTTACGTTTAAATTACAATTTGACATACCTACCATTATGTTTAAAATGTATTATATATATGTTTAAAATTTGATATACCTACACATTTTTAAAGTCAATGAATAATAAATGAGTATCGATAAGATAATAAAATCATGTAAAAATACTGTGTACGTGAATTTTCAATATTAAATACCTAAATAAATCATATTTCTTTTCAATACAATCAAAGATATTGGTCCTATTAGAATACAGCACGACCTTTCAAAATAAATAAGCCGAAATACGAATCAAATGATAAACTGTTCAAAAACAATATATAAATTATAATTAAATAGTTTGCGTGTTTCCATTCTGAAAAATATTTGTCATAATTGACCTAAGACATTACTCAATATAATAAAACAATGATTTTCATATTCAAAATATTTGTCAATGAAAACACAATATTCATTTGCATTGTAAACTGATGCTCGCAATGAGCGAAACCGGTCCTGACCAATGTAATAAAGTGGAATAAAGTGCAAAGGAATATTGTGTTTTTATTAATATAATGCCTTTCCACCAAGTATTGACAGTGAAAACCCTAAAAGTGATTAAAATATTTAAATGTATGGAGCATTCTATGTTCGGAGTATTCTATGTGCGAAAAGTTCTGTGAACGGAAGAATCGGTGTTCGGAGTATTCTTGTTCGGGGAGTTTGTGTTCGGGAGAATCATGTTCGGAAGAATCACCGAACCCACAGTAAAGTCATCTGGGTCCACCTTATGACGTCATCGTAAAGTCATCTGGATCGATTTCTCGGCATCGTTTGAAAAAGAGAAAATTTCGATTTTGTCTGAAAAAAAACCGATGAAGTCACACTAATGACGTCACCAGTAGGGATTCAAACTATTCGTCATTTTCAACTATCCGGATATCGAATAGTAAAACTGAAACTATCCGGATATATCCGGATAACCGGATAGTTTCAGTAAGTATGAAAATAACAAAACATTACTAAGTACATTTATATAAATTTATGTACTAAAATAATACATTAAAAACGAGTAAATTTGTAATATAAGTCATTTATTCAGATTTTAAAAATAAGAGCGCATTTAATGTATTATATTTTAAATTTGATCTTAATTTAATTTTAATATGTCCTGCTAATAAAAATACTCGTTCCGTTGCTGGTGATGTTGGTTTTATTGTTAGAAGTGTTTTAAACAACACGTCTAACTTTTCCGTCCTTTTTTAAAATTGATCTAAGTATTTAAAATCTTTTTTCAGATTATTTGTATTGACGTCAGTTTCCGCGAGAGATAAAATAGAATTACGCATTTCATGTTGCAATTCGGAAGTCGAAAAAGAGAGAGGTGTTCTATCTACATCAGAGTCCTGAGAGATTTCACCATTACTCAGTGGCGGATTATCCCGTAAGCGCTTGAGGCACTAGCGTCAGGCCTCCGAATCTAAGGGCCCCAAATTTATCGCATCTTTTTTCCCATGCAACACTTATTTATTGCAAAGGGCAAGGCGCAAACATATCTTCATATCGGCACAGTGGTGGATTAACTCATAAGCGCTAGAGGCCTCTGAATCTTACGGGCCCCAAAAACGTTTACCACATTTTCGATTTCAATCTTTATTTATTTACACGAAACACTTTTAAATACGAAAATTTATTGCAAGAAGTGACGCCCCAAAATTGATGACGGTAGTCCTTTTTCAAATACCGCAACTCAATGCCGGGTCACCGCGTGAGAAGCTTTTTTTTCAACCGGGTGATTCCCGGATCATTTTTGACGAATGCGCTTAGAAATAGGTAGGGTAAAGCATACAATTATTGACCACATAAGAATTTTTTCATTTTATTTGAACATGCATCATTAAGAAGATGGAATTAAAAAATCCATTTTTTACAATTTTAATTATCAATAGTTATTAATAACATCTAAAAAATAAACTACAGTTTTTTTATTAGCTACTTATTTCAATTATTGGCCACCTCAAAAAATTCTATAAATTAACAATTCAAAATAGAATAAAAACTAATTATGTAATGTTATGATCACACACTTGTAATAAGTGTGAAGTCAAGTGCTTATTGCAATTTTAATGTTACTTTAGGTTACATAGTGGACAATTTAACGACATATAATACATTGTGCTACATCGAGAGAAGCATATTATTTAATGAAATGGAGCTGAACGAAAATTGACTTCAAAATCGAAAATATTTGTTGAAGAATTGAGAAATATTATTTCATTGAGATTTTATCGTCCACGTTCATCATTATTATCATCATTACTTGTTGAATTAATTAATACAACTAATGATAAATCTAAATATTAATGTTATCGGATTCATTTTTATATTTTTCAGTAATTTTAATAGGTCTCCTGCTTTTTACAGATTATATTTGGACACAAGCAATATTTTTTCTTGCATTACACGACGGAGCAATAATATTGCTTTTTTTGCCAATTACTTTGTCTTTTCTTGCAGTCGTTTCTTCTTTTTTTTCCTCTTTTATTTTAATGCAATGTTATTATAATTGGTTTTTGTTTCAAAGATTATAAGCAAATAAATTTTCTGGCAGTTTTATGCGGAGGTGGGCTGTAGAGGGCTTGGAGGGACTTTCGCGAGCCCCTTATTAAATTTTACTAAGACGGTGAGTCTTTTGCTAATTTAGGAGAAAACAATATTCTCAGATAAAATTAGTACATTACTACAATTTCTGACTTATATATTATCTACGACAGCTTCAGTATACACAGTAGTAAATTTTGAGACATTTACAGAAAATTGCATATTGATCCAACTGTGTTTTGTGTTTTCCCAATGAAAAAACACTTGGTGAGTTTTTCAAATAAGTTAGCACGTAAAAAAGTTGGTTTCATATCTTATAAGACTAGCTTTTATTTTCATGTAGTCAATAATTGAGGATGGCCAATAAAGTAGGTTTTACCCTACATATGTAGAAATGAATATATTTCATTCGATACTTAGCACATACACATGTGTTTTTATTGCAAGCAGTTAAACCCTTGAACGGTTGAATGAGTATATTTTTTGTAATGAATCTATAGAATGAAATATGATATTCGCCCTAAAACAACATTTATTTCAAAATGTGTGACGCTCGCAAATTAATTGTATTTATTTAATTATAGAGCAGTGGTTCTCACATCATATTTTACTGTGGTCGATTTAAGATCAAATCTACATACTTGATCTAAAAGTGATAATAATAATCCAATTGACAAATTATGAATACGATGCTGGAATTATTATTAATGAAAAAAATGTTCACCGTCCAGATAGTTTCAAATAAAAAAACAAAATAAGTATTACGCATAATTGATGTATTGTAGATATGTATTTTATTTAAAATAAAATATTTACATTTTTATATAAAAAAATTAATGTTCGTTATATAACGAAATAAAAACTATACCTACTAAATCTATCTTTTTAGCTCAATGCAAATCACTGAGATATTTGTTTTTATTTCTTTGACTCTGAAACATTTTGTATACCACTTGCATTTGTCAATGCATGGATTAATTTATGACTAGGTTTTGTTTTTATATCTTGGTTCTAGCCGTAAATTATTTGTCGGTGAAAATCTTTCGCTTCTCGGCGCTAATCAAACGTTAACATATTTTAGACTTTAAAATATAAATAACCGACTCATAATTATGAAACTTATATGGATGGATGAACATAGCTTTTTTTGTATGTTTCAGTGTAAAAATAATAATCATCGATCTACAGGTCACTCGATTTTAGCCAGCCTTTTTTATAAATACGTATGTTATTGTAGGATTCTATGCATCCTGGTAAATAAATATTCACGATGAAAGAATATATTTTCATTTAGTTTTAAATAACGGGTCGATGTAAGCTGTCGTTCTGCACAATTTTGAGTACTTTTTATTATCGTCAGTGAGGGATCATAGGTATGGATACTTAGATAATTGGCAGAGACAGTAATAATAGGTGAGTCAAAATAATGAAAAATAAATAAATGATATAGTCAAACTTGCGAATGAAGTGTATAATCATTTATTTTACCCAACTCTTGCGATTACATACGTATTGTACCTATCTAAAAACTAAAATGTATTTAAAAATATATTATTTATAGAATATAATTATAAAACGTACAAATAAAACACTAAAAAAAATCTAAAATGTACACATTAAAAGATAAGAAATCTTATGAAATTTATTAGAAAAATATTTTATTTATTGAAAATCTATATATTAATACTCGATAATGTCCGTATGATTGCATGATTGCATGATTGCATGATAGTCCGCGATTTCCCCTCCCCCTCCCTCCACAAAGCTCCGCTGACGCAATATTTTTATTCATACTAAAGACATATTTTCCCAATACACTGTTGTTTATTATTTGACGAAACAAATCAAGTCGCTGAAAAATTGAATTATCATACAAAAAAACGCCACGACCGTCGATCGAACCATCGCCTGTAGATTATGAGTTGAGATCGTTACCGCTCGGGCAAACACACAACTGTCAGAATTGATCTAATTTAAATATTATATATTAAGCACACATTTAAATTATTCTAAAAATTCCAAAATACGCATACTTCACATGCATACATAAACAGTTGAATTATTCTAAAAATTCCAAAATAATTAATACTGCATATATTTTTCGTGCGATGTATTTTTTTAGGAGAAAGAATTTTTTAAGTGTTAATCTATATATTAATACTCGATAATGTCCGTATGATTGCATGATTGCATGATAATCCGCGATTTCCCCTCGACGTCATGATGACGTCAAGAAAGACGGTCCTAATTAAGTAATTTACAAGGACTATTTTTTCTACTATGAAAAATGGTTGTAAGCAAACTTAAACATTATTCCAAAAATTAAATAATTTACGAGGTCTATTTCTGCTAATAGGAAAAATAATTGTTAGCAAACTTAAAAATTATATCAAAAATAAAATAATTTACGAAATTTCTGCTTCTAAGAAAAATGGTTGTTAGCAAACTTAAACATTGTTCCAAAAATTAAGTAATTTACAAGGACTATTTTTGCTACTATGAAAATTGGTTGTTAGCAAACTTAAACATTATTCCAAAAATTAAATAATTTACGAGGTCTATTTCTGCTAATAGGAAAAATAATTGTTAGCAAACTTAAACATTATTCCAAAAATTAAGTAATTTACAAGGACTATTTTTGCTACTATGAAAAATGGTTGTTAGCAAACTTAAACATTATTCCAAAAATTAAATAATTTACGAGGTCTATTTCTGCTAATAGGAAAAATAATTGTTGGCAAACTTAAACATTATTCCAAAAATTAAGTAATTTACAAGGACTATTTTTGCTACTATGAAAAATAATTGTTAGCAAACTTAAAAATTATACCAAAAATAAAATAATTTACGAAATTTCTGCTTCTAAGAAAAATTGTTGTTAGCAAACTTAAACATTGTTCCAAAAATTAAGTAATTTACAAGGACTATTTTTGCTACTATGAAAAATGGTTGTTAGCAAACTTAAACATTGTTCCAAAAATTAAGTAATTTACAAGGACTATTTTTGCTACTATGAAAAATGGTTGTTAGCAAACTTAAACATTATTCCAAAAATTAAATAATTTACGAGGTCTATTTCTGCTAATAGGAAAAATAATTGTTAGCAAACTTAAACATTATTCCAAAAATTAAGTAATTTACAAGGACTATTTTTGCTACTATGAAAAATAATTGTTAGCAAACTTAAAAATTATACCAAAAATAAAATAATTTACGAAATTTCTGCTTCTAAGAAAAATTGTTGTTAGCAAACTTAAACATTGTTCCAAAAATTAAGTAATTTACAAGGACTATTTTTGCTACTATGAAAAATGGTTGTTAGCAAACTTAAACATTATTCCAAAAATTAAATAATTTACGAGGTCTATTTCTGCTAATAGGAAAAATAATTGTTAGCAAACTTAAACATTATTCCAAAAATTAAGTAATTTACAAGGACTATTTTTGCTACTATGAAAAATGGTTGTTAGCAAACTTAAACATTATTCCAAAAATTAAATAATTTACGAGGACTATTTCTGCTAATAGGAAAAATAATTGTTAGCAAACTTAAACATTATTCCAAAAATTAAGTAATTTACAAGGACTATTTTTGCTACTATGAAAAATAATTGTTAGCAAACTTAAAAATTATACCAAAAATAGAATAATTTACGAAATTTCTGCTTCTAAGAAAAATGGTTGTTAGCAAACTTAAACATTGTTCCAAAAATTAAGTAATTTACAAGGACTATTTTTGCTACTATGAAAAATGGTTGTTAGCAAACTTAAACATTATTCCAAAAATTAAATAATTTACGAGGTCTATTTCTGCTAATAGGAAAAATAATTGTTAGCAAACTTAAACATTATTTCAAAAATTAAGTAATTTACAAGGACTATTTTTGCTACTATGAAAAATGGTTGTTACCAAACTTAAACATTATTCCAAAAATTAAATAATTTACGAGGTCTATTTCTGCTAATAGGAAAAATAATTGTTAGCAAACTTAAACATTATACTAAAAATAAAATAATTTACGAAATTTCTGCTTCTAAGAAAAATAGTTGTTAGCAAACTTAAACATTATTCCAAATATTAAATAATTTACAAGGACTATTTTTGCTACTATGAAAAATGGTTGTTAGCAAACTTAAACATTGTTCCAAAAATTAAGTAATTTACAAGGACTATTTTTGCTACTATGAAAAATGGTTGTTAGCAAACTTAAACATTATTCTAAAAATTTAATAATTTACGAGGTCTATTTCTGCTAATAGGAAAAATAATTGTTAGCAAACTTAAAAATTATACCAAAAATAAAATAATTTACGAAATTTCTGCTTCTAAGAAAAATGGTTGTTAGCAAACATAAACATTATTCCAAAAATTAAATAATTTACAAAATTTCTGCTTCTAGGAAAAATGGTTGTTAGCAAACTTAAACATTATTCCAAAAATTCAATAACTTACGAAATTTCTGCTATTACGAAAAATAGTTGTTAGCAAACTAGAACATTATTCCAAAAATAATTAATTTACAATTTAAATACTGCAGGGCAGGGCTGTCGATATACGCCCCGAGATATTTCTTTTACTATCAGAATTTCTGGATTATTCAATAAATAGGTTAGTAATTTATTTTTCACGCCAGTAACTTTTCTGACTACTTAAAAATGCAACAAAAATCCCTCCGTTGAGGTCAACGGGCTTACAGCTAGTAATTATAAAATTTATAAACAATAATATTAGTAAAATTTATAATACTTCTCAACGATAAATTTATATTTAATTAGCTTAAAAAACTTGTATAAACCTTTTAATTTTATTAAAAATATATTATATGAATCAAAATATTTACAAATAATAATTTTAACCCTAACTTATTTAGCATAGTAGGTATATGCAACAAATCCGAAAAAGTTTTTTTTGTATTATTTTATCTTTGTTAATATTTTATTTCTAAGCATGTTTTTTTATGTTGTCATCTTGATGAATTGTGCAATAATAATTACTATTCCTATATGTATTGGTTACAAAATTTATAACTAAATGAAAAAAAAATAGTATTTCAAAAAAATGTATAGAATAAATATGGTTTTGGAGTTTGGACCATTATAAACCTATTAATGCATTTTTTCTTAATCAAATACAAAATATATAATGATAAAATCATTAATTATTTAAAAAGAATAATAATTCCATTATTATTAGAACATTAATTTAAATATTGAAAAATCTTTACCGTAAATTTTAGTAAATTGGTCATCTTTTTTGCACAAGTAATGAAATGCTGTTTGTTACATTACCTATTCGAATGATTTGAAATTTTACTACATTCAGCTCTCTTTTTACACGGTAGGTACATTATCTATGCACTACTGTGTAAAAAAGTATAACATTTTATAAAAATCGGCTTGGAAAGAATAAATCTCTCAGGGCATAGAACTGAATATTGAGTACACGCAAAAGATATATCACCGTATTATATCCAGTGGCGGATTATCCCGTAAGCGCATGAGGCACCTGCTTCGGGCCTCCGAATCTTAGGGGCCTCAAAATCTGAAGGGCCTCCAAATCTGAAGGGGCTCAAAAATACATCTTTGAGATGATTTTAATTTCCGCATCTTTTTTTTCCTATGAAACACTTATTTATTGCTAGCGGCAAGTCTCAAACATACCTTCGTATCGGCAGTCGTTTTTCACACGTTCTTAACCAAACACAATTTATTATTTTACGCATAAATAAAGCTATATTCACTCATGCATAAAAGTTTTCAAATTGGCAGGGAAGTTTTTATAATATGTAAGAAACCAAACTGAAATCGGATATCTGTCCTGAAAAACAAGTGTAACAAATGCGCCGGCCGCTTCCATAGAGGGTGACCCGAACAATTTAATTTTATTTACTTAACTCATTGCCACCGGGGCCCTAAGAATACGCGTCATTGGATATAGGCGATGTTACTAGCTCATAACTCTTTGAACATATTTGTTGACACTTATTTTTGACATGCCATGAGTCAATTTAATACTAATTTCTTTATCTTTGGAAATGTCGGCAATTATGAACTAAAGGCATTTAACTTATGCAATACTTTATTACCGATTCCAACCATCAATGATAACAAACCAACCCACATTAGAATAGTAATAAGTGTTGAACATTCATTGAAGCATTTTATCCAGACCTGGTTAGTGGCCATAGTTTGATTAATAATATTATTGAATAAGTTGAACACCTTATTACCAAGCGCCGTTAGGAAAACATTCAATTTTATTTTTGCGTAATTGTTAGTCGGGTCAGATGTATTTTTTCATTTTTAAAAATCAATCCCTACATATGGCTGAGATTATTCAGCGAGTTATTTAATTTATTTTCATTAGAAATTAGAACCACTGATGTTGTAATCTATGCTATCACTGACTAGAACATAAGTTCCCAACCATATTCGGCTGACGACCCCTTTTTATAAAATCCATATGACCCGCGACCCCGATGCAATTGAAAAAGGCATTTTTTTTAAATAAGGTAATTTTAGTTGACTGTAGTTTTAGTTTTGTTGTTCAAACCCAAAATCGAAACAAGTTGGTGACCCCCAGAAAACCCGTCGCGACCCCATTGGGGGTCGCGACTCATAGGTTGGGAACCCGTGGGTTAGAGTAATTGATGGAATAAAACACACTTGTTTCCGTAGATTTTTCGATGTTATCCTATTTATTTATTAACTTTGACCATATTTATAACTTTTTTCTCCCCTTACCAATCTATGTTTCAACATCAATGCCTGCCGGTATGTAAATATGTACGTTGTTTTCACACATGAAAGTGATTTTTTTAAACAAAAAATCCGAAATCGTATAACATGTGGCAATAGATCTTAAAGTACTGATCAAAATAAGAATATTATATCATTATTTTTCTTATAACTATATATAATATAAAAAATAGCTTAATAAAAATATTCAAAAATTTAAAAAATATATTTTCTACTAGGTTAAAAGTTATGATGATATATAGTCGACCGCACTTGTATTATGTATTTTGGGCATATTCACGACGTTGCCAATGTGTTAACTAGGGGTAGTGCATTGGTCGGCAACCTACTACCCGCGAGCGTTTTTGAGTTACCCGCCAAGAAAGTTCAACTGTTATATGGACAAATAAATTTAAAGATCTTTACCAGAATTTTGAAAACACAGAACATAATCAAATGAATAAAATATAATCATTTGGTGCTGCATATTTTTATGAGTAAAAATCTTCTCAAGTGAATTCTGTCTTCGAGTCTTCGAAATCAAAGTCGAAAATCTTCATTCAGAACTTCTGTATGAAAATTAAGTATTAATAATATCTTGAATACTATTACTCATTATAAGGTAAAATAAAAATATCTAATACAATAAACAAATAAAAATTAGGTATGCCAAGATTTTCCTATCATTTTTATATATGTTAATCAATAACTATACTTGGTCATATCTATGTATTGTTTTACCTTTAATAAATTTTATAGATTCTTGTTAACTATAACATACATTTTTTCACTGGATGCACAATTATAAAATCTAGATAAATAAATTACAGAAAAAAACCTCATTATGACCTACAGAATATACTTTCCGAAAAAAATAATGTAAGAATATCTTCATTGTTTATTTTTCACAATAAACATGAACCGCTACTGAATAGTAATTACCTGCCAAAAATATTTTTCTTTCTGTCAAAACCAGCTCTGTTGCAAAATGCTCGTGCTTTAACTCTTTCTGTATTTATTGACAATTGTACGGTATATTAGTTGAATTAGAGATTTTATTTTGCTGTTATTTGTACCCTGGAAGATATAAAGTAACTTTTAAAACACTCAAAATCACCATATATATCCAAAACAGTATTTCGTGATTTACTCAAAACTTTAAAAAACCTCTTAGCAACTTGGCGACTCATATGTATGTTTTTATAAAATAAATTTGTATTTACACATACATATGCAAATAAACGTTTTATAAATTAATATATTTTTAATGTTTTTAAAAAAATGTATATATATTTTTAGTGGTTTTAAGCTTTTACCCACTAGCTAAATAAATTTTTCAAAAGTATTTTTTTTTTATAAAGTCTCTCAATAGGTTGCTGACTACTGAAGAAGGGTCATTATATGTTGAAACTGAGCAGATCTCTTTTGGGTTTAAGCCGAAGCAATAAATTATCAATTTGTCGGTGACATTTTTGTATATGCATTTTACAAAATATTTCAGATTGTAAGTTAAAATATTAAAAAAAAAACAAAGAGGCGTGTCATTCCTTGAACGGATTATCGAGATTTATATTAGTTCTATATTGAGTCATTTTTCGTAAACTATTAATGGATTTTAGTTTGAAAATAAATGCTCATATTATGTTTTAGTTGTTCCAAGTGATAGGAAGTGTTAACAGTATTTATATTTTGAATCTGTGTATGGTGTGAGAAGTGCGCAAAACCCAAATAACGAGTAATTTCAGTTTTTTTTTTTAATAAAGCTAAAAATTAAATAAGACATTTATATTTTAGTATTATTACTCCTCCATTTTACTACGAAATGATTTTCGAAATATTTTGAAACTTTTTATTCCGTGATGTACTCAAAGTTGTAGCCACGAACACCCGCTATGGTTTCAGAATCTTCTTGCAGACTGTATTTCACAGCGTTACAAGGTTATTATTTTTTTTTAATTTGAAATAATGTCCCTTGGAGGAATTCTTCATGACTAAGTTGTAGAATGTAGACAAAGACTTGATTAAAGATTTATTATTTCTCATTATTTTTTCCGCTGATATGAACAATGTAATTTATTTCTTCTATTAGATTTTTATACCATATCCGCACCAGATGTGAAGCATATGCACTCAATAGAGTTCATTTCAAGATAATTGTTTCTACGAGAACTGCTTTAACTCCGTTGCTCATACTCTCTTTGCTTCTAAAGTGAGTAAAAGTAGAAGAATAGGGCTAGGACAGGACTACTGATCAGTTTATCGCTTTTAAGAGTGTGTTCATTTTTTCTGAATTAGGTTTCAAAAAGGGGCCTCAAAATTGTATTGCGCCTGGGGCCTCGCATGTGCTTAATCCGCCACTGATTATATCGAAGCCGTGTACGAAAAACCATCTAATAAGAATCTAGTGCTATTATGTGTTTTACAAATTTAAAAAAAAAAATACTATTTGTAACATATAACTTAGTGGATACAGGATACATAAATTAAACACACAATCGGTACTAGCTAAAAATATGTATATTTTTACCCGTTTACCAACCACCATTATTTTTAAAACGACATAAATAAAGTCATACTCATTAATATATAATTTATCGCTAAAAAGAAATACATGTCTTGCAATCGTAAATTCTTCAAATCAGCTTAATAATATGTCATTATCTAACGTTATCACAATAAAAAAAACAATGAGCTTGTATGGCAGTCAACAGCTCATACAGCGGTGGGCTGCCAATACGTTAACAAGGGGCTCGCTTAATCTCAAAGCAATTCTCGGTGTTCTGGGGAAGAAGTAAATTTTTTATCACTCCTATGCATTTATATGCAATACTTAAATAAGCTTTTAATTGTTACTTAATTCCCTTTTAATATGTAACAATATACAATTTACCGTAAACTTATCAATATAAATTACCAAAAATGTACTACTGTAGTCAGAAATTGCAGTTATATACTATTTTTTCTGAGAATATTGTTTTTTCTTAAATTTACAAGGGGCTCGCCGGCCTTAGTCAAATTTAACAAGGGGCTCGCGCGAGCCCCTCCGAGCCCTCTCCAGCCCACCCCTGAGCTCATATTATATCTGATTTTATTATTTTGATATTATTATAACATGTTATTAAAAATATGCGTGCTGGGTTTTTACCGTCCATCAATGGGAGTTAATATTTTTTAACCACCACTCCTGTCCTAGCCCCATGCTTTTATCCCTACTCTCTTCGAAAAAGAGAGGTTTGAGTAACTGATTGTAGAAAACTATTATTGTAGAAAAAAGCTTCTTTCTGTTCAGATACCTCCCATCAGAAGGCCATTTGCTCCACATTGCAAGTGGATGTTCATAAGAAGTTTATAAAACTTACTAAATTTACAAAACTTATTATATATAACTTTATAATATTTATAAGAAATAAACAAATTAAATTCAATAAGTCTATGCTTTGTTAGCTTTTTCATATCCTAGCTCTGTACTTTTATCGCTACACTCTCTTAAAAAATGAGAGATTCAGCAACTGAAAACATAAAAATTCATAAAATTCTGAAAGTTCGACACAACTTATGACAAATTTTAATTATTTCAATTAATCTCAAACAATTTTATTAAAAATTGTAATGGTTTCTTTTCATTCAAAATTTGATTGCGATCAATTTGCAATAATCATGTTTGTCATAATTGCAATCCCACAGTGGGACATCTTGCCGCTCAGTTTTCACGAAAAAGATTATAACGTATAGTGCAGTGGTCGGCAAAATTATTCGCCAAAGAGCCAAATTTAAACATTACAAACAATTTTAAAAAATATTGGGAGCTAAATCTGTCTATTAATGTCCGCACTTAAGGGGCCAAAGAGCCGCACTTTGCCGACCAATGGGATAGTGCAATCCGAAAAACAGGGCCTCCAAATTGTATTATTTGAGTATCGAAAATGTTCATTAGAACTGGGAACAATTCCACTTTGTAGATATATCACGAGTGTGATTGTTTTTTTATGTCGACGTTCGTTCATTCTCTTTTTAATCGCATGTAAAAATTCTTCACTTAATGAACTTTCAAATTTTTCCAACTTATTAAATACAAATTTATAAACTCCCTCGGCCGTTAAACATTACAACATATATAAATATGTGTACTAAAATAATACATTAAAAACGATGCAAATGTTGCATTATTATTGCTTAGTTCTTCATTATTATCCTGACTTAATTCTTTCCCACATCTGAAATGCTTTAGATAGAGACAATACACATTACAATATTATTCCAATATTCCAATATTCCAATATTCCAAATATTGAAAATTTGCAGCTGCATTAGATTACTGCAACGGCTTTTCTTTAATGAATGAAATTTCGGCATTTAAGGTTTTTTTGCCTTGAGTCCAAACCGATTCGTCGAAATTTTAAAAATTAAGATAACAATATAAGATATTCATAATACCCGAGTTTGGGGAGGGTAAAAAAACACTACTCGTAAGTAATGGTTTCTCTCAGGTAGTAAATACCCCAGTATTCATATCATCTTTCGTCGATTTTGTAAAATATTTCATTAAAAATTATAACGAATACTATCCGGATATTTCCCCAAATATCCGGATATCGAATAGTTAAAAACGGCCGGATATATCCGATTATCGGATATCCGGATATCCGCGTTGGAATCACTGCTATAGACCTAGAAATTGCTACTCTGAAAAAAACAATATAAAATTATTTATTGTACTGGGAGCACAACAAAAAATTGACTATAATTTAAGATTTCGACTGAAGGTGCTTGGTGGAATTTCAATATTAAATTTGAATCGTTCAAATTATGTACACTCCCACAGTTCAAGTTCATCCGTGCGCTTGAACGCCTGAAGATGCCGAAAAGCGAAACCCGGGTCGTTAGTGACAAAATCTGTGGGAGTGTACATAATTTAAACGATTCAAATTTAAAAATTTGACTGTTCTTCTATGCCACTTGCAAACTGATTTTAGTATTAATATATTATATTTTTATAAAAAAACACCACATATGTATGTATGTATATACATGTAAGGAATGTATTGCTTAACCTAGCGATATACAACCTGGGAGGCGTGGACTATTGCAAAGGGAGACGCGGACAGTCCAATTAAATCTATATATATAAAACAAAGTGGGGTTAGTTACACCACGTATATCTCGAGAATTACTACAAGGATTTCAATGATATTTGATTTATAAAATTCTTATTTACCTAGAATAGCAGAATAAGCATTAAAACATCGGAAAAATATCACGGAAAAGAAATTATAAAGAAAATAAATATCTTCATACAGAATAAAATTTTCAAATGACGAATAGCTTCATCAAACGATAAAATGTCGTAAGCTGGTTTCAGAAAAATCCACCAGATCGCACTGTTTTCTATATTTGTTTGTTTTTGCTTCTTTTGCGTACGACTGAAATTTTAAATTTAGAATATGGATAAGAATAAAAGAAATCGATGATATGAAATGAAAACGAAAGAAAATCGGATAATATTGAAATAAGGTTATGTTTATAATTAGGTATGATAAATTTTTGACAACAATATTTTGTTTTAAACTAAATCTTCAATATCCATTCAAAAAAAAAACTTTTAGGAATTTATGTCTCATGTTCATCACCGTCGCTAAAATATATACTGAAATGTGAAAAGACGAATGAAAGTACATAAAATCAGAAGGTTTGTAAAAAAAAATCAGTATACTTTTCATGTATATTATATTGTCATAGAATACTATCAAATCATTATTTTATTTTTGATCCCTATATACAGTCAATCCTGTTTTTATGCGGTTTTTTTATGCGATTTCGAAGTAATGCGGTTTTTTAGAAATGCATTTTTTTAAATGTACCATATTTTACGATATATAAAAATGTTAAATATTACATCGAGAGCATATATTGTTGTATATTGGATAGAATAGAGAGAATCATAAACACAACCGACATTTGAAAAAAAAATACGATTTCGGACTGTTTAAATCATGTTGCATCTGCCATCGCTGAATTAAGTCCACCTAATTAGGTGTGTTACAGTCGATGAAACCATTGAAGCATCGGTAATATCAGCTGAAATGATTACTTTAGCACCTGAACTTGGCGAAGAAAGGTTTGATACCTTTAGCGAAAATTATATCGACGAATTACTTACAGATAAAGCTATAAGTGACGAAGATGTTCATAATTTAAATTTAATTATTGACAAAAAACCAGAAAACAATGACGAACTGAAAGAAATTCCAGTTCCTTCACTGCGAAAATAATTGAAGAAGGTATCCAACTTTTCAGTAAATTAGAAGATCATTTCTTTCTAAATGATTCAAATTCTGATCGCGCATTCAAGTTTCAACGATAACTTTAGAATATATTATCTATATGGGTATAACAAACTGCATAAACAATTAATTATCGAAAAAGAAAATCTGAACAAACTCTGATCACTAATTTTATTGTTAGAAAACAACCATAGTTTTATGAAATTGATGCGCATACTATTTCTTCTGAAAAAGAGTGATTTAGAACCACATGCTTTAAAACACACATAGAATTGTAATACAGTGACTATTTTTTAATATTTTTACGCCGTGGTTTTCCCCTAATTTTCTTATACTTTGCGATTTAGTGTATATTTTAACTCGCTGTTTCAAAGTTATGCGGATTTTAAAATTTAAGTAACGCACCCCACTATTTCTATGGAAGTCAAGTTTTTTTTATGCGATTTTTTTTTTGCGATATTTCGTGGAACCCATATACCGCATAAAAACAGGATTGACTGTATAACTGTTTGTATGTGTGGAACATTAAACAAAAATATTTTTTTTTCTAATGAAAGATAATCTCATAAATATAATATTGAAGATTTGGAAAATGTTGCGTTCTTTGTTATAATGAGAATTTATGTCATTTCGTAATATAAAAAATATGAAAATTTAGAATGAACTTTCGTAAAATTATAAAAAAGTATTATTTGAATAATTTTGAAAAGATCCCTGTCATTATGTTGGTGACAAGCATTGAGAACGAATTTATCCTAGACCAACACATTTCTTAGCAACAGTCTTTCTTTGACAGTTACTGTCAAACAAAAGTAGTCGTTTGTCAACATTGTGAAGATGTAATTTTATTATTTAAAATACAGTGAAATAAAGAGGTATTAGCTATGCCAAGTACTTCTAAACCAATCAGTAAGAGTGCTCGGAATGGTTTTCTAAGAGTCTTTCAGTTCTGTGAACATGAAAAATCTGAAAAACAACCAATAATTCCCTTCGGGTCGACATTTCGAATCATTTCGAACTGTCAATGGCGTCGTATGCCTAACATTTCGTGCCGCATGTCAATAGCTCAATTTGCTTGAAAACTAAACTCATTGGGACATGACAATCGCTGAAGCAATGGTTTCTGCGTCTCCAAGTCAGATACGCACATTATTTGCTATCTTTTTTTCGACATGCTTCCCATCGAATCCACGTGAATTGTGGAAAAAGTACAAGGATGACATGTCCGAAGACACTTTACACCGAATTCGCGTCAGTTCAGGGAATCCCGATCTCGAGGTGAATGAGGAGATACATAACCAGGCGTTGCTTTTGATCGAAGATATGTGTTACCTCATGCGATGCATGATGCGTCGCCAGATCGAGGAATGAACGACGCTTTCAATCGAAAATCGGAACGTAAACGTGAATATGATCGAGATGCATTGAACCAATCACTTCGAACGAATGTACCACTGTTGAACCCCTAACAGAAAGTGTACGATACTTTAATGAAGGCAATTGATGAGGGAAATGGTGGCTTATTTTTCCTCCGCATTGGAAGCACTCAACCAAACTATGAAAGATCAGCGCAATGACTCAAAATGTTTTGGAGGCGCAATGATTCTACTATCTGGCGATTTTCGCCAAACACTACCAGTTATTCCAAGATCGACCACTGCCGATGAAATAAACGCTTGACTTAAAACATCGACTCTGTGGCGCTATGTTAAGAAACTTCAGCTAACGACAAACATGCGAGTTGCATTTCTAAACGACCATCTGCCGCAGATTTCTCCAAGCATTTGCTGACTATCTGTAACGGCCGTGTTCCTGTCGACGAATCGAATGGATTGATTTCGTTTTTGCCAAATTTTTGAAATTTCGTCTCATCGAAGGACAATCAACAAAGTGTTCCTGAATATCATTGCTAATCACAAACATCATAATTGGTTGAGTGAACGAGCAATTCTTGCAGCAAATAACAAAGATGTGTATCATTTCAACTTCACAATTCAAAATCAAATCGTTGGTCCACTGCATTCCTTTAAATCTATCGACTGTGCCACGTGAATAACATCATTTCAATGTAATTAAAATACTTTTCATTTTTAATTTTGCACATTTATTGAACTTAATTCATTTTGAGTATTCATTCAAACTGAATTTAACTCATCCAATAAATGAACACAACATTTATTGATTCTGAGGCGGTACGAAGTTCGTCGGGTCAGCTAGTATTTACAATAAATACTATACTACATAACATTATAGTACACACGAACACACACATATAATTCTATATATATATATATATATATATATATATACATGGCTTTTTTTTACCCTGTAACGCGACGGAACGGCGTTCCGGCAACTTTTTTTCTCGAAATTTTAATAAATGTTTAATTTTATTTTTTCTATTTTAAAATATGTATATTTTGTTTTATTTTCTATGCATTATATGAAAAGCCGTCATTAATTCTATCAAAATGATATTCGAATATATAATAAATAATATACCTTCTTAGAAAATACTCGAAAAAAGTGCGTTCCGGCACCTTTTTTTTCAAAAAAAAGCACTGTATATATATAAATATAATTCGACATTAGAAGGAAAAAGAATTTGTTGTGTGGGTTATACAACAAATTTTACAGAGACACAAATACGTTTTTTGATGGTTTTGGGCCAAAGGAAAGTTATGAAATATACACAGCCTTAAAGTGCATGGACACTGATAAACTGGTTTTAATTGACATAATCTGATGTAGGCTTAATATTTTTTTTCAAAAAAACTTTTTTAAGTATTTTTTCTTGATTGCAATTTCCACGAGTCCTTCTTTTTTCAAACTTAAAAGCCAAGTTTAGATACTGATTCGGCATTTTCAGCTTACATCCTTTTGATAGAATGTGTATCAAGTTGTATACGTTGTGATTGTAAAAAAATATGTTTTGAAAATACTGTGGGTTACGTCGTTTTTCCTTTCCAAAGTCGATATGTATATATACACATTTAAAATATATATATATATATTCACTTTTGTTTACATAAATAAATGCAGGGTATTTTTGTTACTATGTTTTTCACACTATACTTTTAAAGAAACGTAAATTTTTTTAATAAATGTTATTTTTTAGGTATATTAATTTATGTATTACTTTCAAACGTTACATACGGAAACAGGCGGTAAGTAATTTATTAAGACTTTATTGTGAAATGGGCTCTTTTATTGTATAGTTAACTATGTTTTATAGAATACTACTTGATTATGTATTGACTATTTTTATATTAATATTAGGTAAAACGGAAAGAAATGACATTTTTTGTTATTGTGACAAGAAATTTATTTAAAAAAAAAATAATACAATATTATTCTGTTATATAATTCCCCTCGTTGTCTATAATCGTCCTCCATAAAAGAGGCAACTTTTTGATACCCTTTTCGTAAAACTCTGGTGACTTACTGGCAAAATACGAATCCAGGTGATTTTTCACCTGGTTAGCGTTTGTAATTTTTTTGTCACAAAGTGAATGCTCTATCGACTTGAAGAGATAATAATCCGAAGGTGCTATGTCCGGTGAATATGGAGGATGTGGCAGAAGTTCGAAATCAAGTTCTCTTATTTTTTGCTGAGTGATTTTTGCCGCATGAGGTCTCGTATTGTCATGTTGTAAAATCCGCCTATTGTTATTGACCAAAACAGATCGTTTTTTTAATAACTCTGCTTTTAATCGTTCTAGTTGAGCACAGTATAGCTCTGCCGTAACTGTTTGACCAGATTTCAACAATTAAAAATGTATTATCCCCGAAACATTCCACCAAACACACAACAAAACTTTTTTAAGGTCAATGTTGGCCGAGGAGTAGACACAGGTACTTGATTTGGTGATAGCCATTGTTTTTTTCTCCTGATATTAGTGTAAAGGACCCATTTTTCGTCCCCGGTAATTATACTTCTGAGAAATGGATCCGTTTCGTGCCTGGACAATAGAGAAGCACAGATGGTCACGCTTGCTCCAAGGCCGTTTGAGAAAGATTATGTGGTACCCAAATTCCTTGCCTGTGTTTTTTTCCCAACCTTTTCAGATGATCTTGCACAGTTGTTATTGGACAGCCAATGTCGTGTGACAATTCCTTCACTGTTTTACGAGGATCAGCTTTCACCAATGATTTTAGGACGTCATCGTAGATTTTGAGGGGTCTTCCTGTTTTTGGTTTGTCCTTTAACTTCCTATCACCACTTTTGAACTTTTGAAACCATCTAAAGCACTTTCAAAGTTTCAAGACGTCACCGTAAATGTCACAAATGGTCTGCGTAGCTTATTTTAGTTTTAATCCTTTATCGAATAAAAACAGCATAAAACAGTGCAAATGTGTTTCTTCAATCTCAGGCTTCTCCATTTTTCCACAACGGCAAAAAAAATATAAAACATGTTGAAATGGAAAGAGTACACACAGAGCTTTAAAATGATACCAACCACGATGTGTTAGCTCAA
>JAHZMQ010000056.1:0-32901 GCA_031772345.1 Himalopsyche anomala | reverse complement strand
ACTCATTTTGAAAAAAATGAGGTTGTGCGTCTGAGTAACAAGCACTTCTCGTAGAAAAAACTTCTGTTGAGATACCTCATAGCAGTCTTAAGTTCCAAGCAGTGCTGTAGAAAATCAGCAAATTCTGAGCTGGCCGTTGAATCCCTGCCTTTACTAACAAATTGTATGGCGGTTATACGAAGATCAACTCTAAATTCCAATTTGTGAGCTTATTTTTCGTTAAATGTAACATGTATGTTTGAAAGATTTCTCGTATGGATATTCTGTGATTCGTTGGTGTTATTAATTAACAATTTACGATACATCGGAAGGGCCATATATGCAAATTAAGTAATGATTGTAAGAAATATAACAAATGGCAAGATGTGCGGTAAAAACCAATAAAATTTAACTTCCCACTATTAAGTATAACAATCATATAGAATATAAATTATAAATTACATAAACGACGGTAACAAGCGGAATTCATATAATATTATATAAGATTTTGACGCCTATTGTGATATTATGAAATATATGCTGCGTCTTTTATCATATAATAATGGCAATATACCAAGTAAATGATGATTTAATCAATAACAATATAATAAAAAAATAATGATGTGAATTGTGCTATCCTAATTTGACTTACTGATTTTTAATTACTGATATGACTTGAGAAATCTTATGGAAAGATTGAGTGACGAACCAGTGTGCACAAACAAATTTCGAGATTAATATTAATTGATTAAAATCCCAATAATGACGTTGGTTTTTTTAATGAACTATCCAACCTCATATTCTGTATTGAAATATTGTAAAAAAAATAATTTAAATAAAATGATTTGGCATCTTTGTTTGCTTTTGTTCTCAGAGATTTTTATTAAAAAACCTTAGAAAATGTGATTTTTTCTTATTTAAAAAAAGATTTAATTGAAAAGATATATAATTACAATATATATATGTATTTGCTTCAAAATAACAGTAATAAATGGTTTCATAATGACGTGATATTACTTTGAAAATTATGACGCCGGCCCGCTCATCTGAAAAAAGTACCTGTTTTCAACTCAATAGCATGGCTTTGACTATAGGGGGCTTTGGATACCTCCATTAGGAGGAACACTGGTGTTCCACAGAACCAGAATGGGTGTGTAACTCACGATTCGACTGCTTGCTATTTAATTGGGCGTAGCGAGAGCCATTAGTTAACCACTAGTCTTGTCCTAGCCCTATCCTTCTAACCCTACAACTGTCTTTGAAAACAAGAAAGGTCAAGCGACTGAGTAACAAACAGTTCTCGTAGAAAAAACCTCTGTTGAAATACCTCTATTAGGATGCCATATGCTCCACATTGGGAGCGGATATAGATTAGAAAAAAAATGTGCGGAAAGTTTTAGGTCATCAATGCGGACCGTGGCGCAGTTTGGGTTGGCCACGCCTGCTTTAAAACATGCTACCCTTTTTCTAGTTAAAAATTAACCAAACGACGTTAATAACAATGCAGCTCTGCATGCAATGTAATTACGAATAGGATGACGCAAAATTATCATAACCGGTAGTCAGGGAAACCGATAACCTACGCAAAATACGAATCTTAGATCAGTATGAAAAAGTCGCCATGACATGTTAAATAGAACTTCTCAGAACAAGCCATAGAGCATATTTGAAACAAGGCGACAAATTTTCATTATAATATTTCATAATTTGGGTAAATTATCAGTTTACTTAACACGTTGGATCCCGGAGCCATGTTTTCACGTGATAAGCTAGCCGAGCGTTGAGTCCCGGAACCGTGTTTTCACATGATGGGCTTTGCTTTAAAATATAGCCATCATTGTGGTATCAAGCAACATTTTTTATAGAAGTACCAGATACTCAAATTATTGTAAATCAGTCTTTTAATTATTACTTTTATTAAAAATAGTAACTGATTTTACCAAACAAAATTTAAGGATATCATAACCAATGTTTCCCCCTAAGGCAAGAGGTTAGCTGCGCGGAAATTTCAAAGGTTGCGCGAAAGATACGCGGACCGATCAAATATTAATTGACTAACTGTCTTGTAGTGCGCCGGGACTTCCCAACTGCTGCGCGGCCGCGCACGCGCACAGCTTTGAGGGAACGTTGATCATAACGCATTTGATGCGTTCATTTGTCCTTTTGAAGATTACATGATGGTGCAGTCACTGAGTTCATTTTCAATTTAAGCTTAAAATATTCTTTAACCTTTTCCTTACTGTGCTAAAAATCCCGCGCGCTCCGGTGATATGTATATATTACAACTTATATGCCCCGTTCATAGGATAGGATTCATAAATCAATTGAAAACTCAATTTATAAAACTGCCCGTACTAGGATTCGAACCCGTGACCTCCGTAGCGGTAGCCAACGACGTTGACCACTCGACCACACAGGCGGCAAAACTAGTTCTTTATTACTTTTGAATATTTTTCTAGAAGCTATTACTTTGCTTTTGCTCTACAGACGTCGCTCTTCTTCCATGTGCCGCTCTACAGACGTCGATTCCAGGAAGGAATCGATCCCAAATAGAATTTTACGCTCAATATTATATGGCTACCGATTTGTTTACAAATGTTAGCCTTTTCTTCATTTGCAACACACAATAAAAATAATGTGGCGGCCAAAAGTCACTGGTGGATGTGTCTAGTATCCATATCTGAAGAAATAATAAAAATTCAATAAAAAATATGAGAATGGCAATAGATAATAGATGACGAACTACGCCATCGTACGGGTACGGCAATACTCATCAAAGGGTTAAAGCACATATGATGAAAAAAATTGAATAATAAACTTACTCTCGATTTAAAAGAACGAAACAAACATGTTGACACTAAAAGATAACAAAAAATAGATTTGTTTACTAACAAAGCAATATGTCAACGTAATTAATTCTATTCAGCCAATCGGGGACAGAACAGCACGGCAGCGTACGCTCGACTCTTTTCTAACACGTTAAATGCATGTCAGGACCTATGGCGCAGCGGTTTAGAGTTGTGGTCTTCCGTGCAGGATCTCGCGGGTTCGAATCTCATTACGAACATCATTTTTTTTCAATCAATATCTATATTTGAATTACATATTTTTATGCTCTACACTTCCTTAAATTTTGTCGATAACAACCCGGGTTTCGCCCTTGCTCTACCGATCACGCAGGTCCGGGTTTGATTCCCGGTCAGATCGCAGTGATTTTGAGAATTATTCATTTCAAAGTTGTGATCGAAGACTGAGTGTTTGTGATGTCAATTCACATTATTTCCTCTCCTCCCATCCTTCTGATTTTTAATAACCGGGTGTAGCAATAGCGATTAGTCAACCACTAGTCCTGTTCTAGCCTTATCCTTCTCTCCCTACTACTTACTCACTTTGAAAAAAATGAGGTTGTGCATCTGAGTAACAAGCACTTCTCGTAGAAAAAACTTCTGTTGAGATACCTCATAGCAGTCTTAAGTTCCAAGCAGTGCTGTAGAAAATCAGCAAATTCTGAGCTGGCCGTTGAATCCCTGCCTTTACTAACAAATTGTATGGCGGTTATACGAAGATCAACTCTAAATTCCAATTTGTGAGCTTATTTTTCGTTAAATGTAACATGTATGTTTGAAAGATTTCTCGTATGGATATTCTGTGATTCGTTGGTGTTATTAATTAACAATTTACGATACATCGGAAGGGCCATATATGCAAATTAAGTAGTGATTGTAAGAAATAAAGCGAATGGCAAGATATGCGATGTGTGGTAAAAACCAATAAAATTTAACTTCCCACTATTAAGTATCACAGTTATATAGAATATTAATTTTAAATTACATAAGCAACAGTAAAAAGTTGAATTCATATTATATAATATAAGATTTTGACGCCTATTGTGTATTTATGAATTAAATGCTGCGTCTTTTAATATAATAATGCTAATATACCAAGTAAATGATGACTTAATCAATTACAATATAATAAAAAAATAATGATGTGAATTGTGCTATCCTAATTTGACTTACTGATTTTTAATTACTGATATGACTTGAGAAATCTTATGGAAAGATTGAGTGACGAACCAGTGTGCACAAACAAATTTCGAGATTAATATTAATTGATTAAAATCCCAATAATGACGTTGGTTTTTTTAATGAACTATCCAACCTCATATTCTGTATTGAAATATTGTAAAAAAAATAATTTAAATAAAATGATTTGGCATCTTTGTTTGCTTTTGTTCTCAGAGATTTTTATTAAAAAACCTTAGAAAATGTGATTTTTTCTTATTTAAAAAAAGATTTAATTGAAAAGATATATAATTACAATATATATATGTATTTGCTTCAAAATAACAGTAATAAATGGTTTCATAATGACGTGATATTACTTTGAAAATTATGACGCCGGCCCGCTCATCTGAAAAAAGTACCTGTTTTCAACTCAATAGCATGGCTTTGACTATAGGGGGCTTTGGATACCTCCATCAGGAGGAACACTGGTGTTCCACAGAACCAGAATTGGTGTGTAACTCACGATTCGACTGCTTGCTATTTAATTGGGCGTAGCGAGAGCCATTAGTTAACCACTAGTCTTGTCCTAGCCCTATCCTTCTAACCCTACAACTGTATTTGAAAACAAGAAAGGTCGAGCGACTGAGTAACAAACAGTTCTCGTAGAAAAAACCTCTGTTGAAATACCTCTATTAGGATGCCATATGCTCCACATTGGGAGCGGATATAGATTAGAAAAAAAATGTGCGGAAAGTTTTAGGTCATCAATGCGGACCGTGGCGCAGTTTGGGTTGGCCACGCCTGCTTTAAAACATGCTACCCTTTTTCTAGTTAAAAATTAACCAAACGACGTTAATAACAATGCAGCTCTGCATGCAATGTAATTACGAATAGGATGACGCAAAATTATCATAACCGGTAGTCAGGGAAACCGATAACCTACGCAAAATACGAATCTTAGATCAGTATGAAAAAGTCGCCATGACATGTTAAATAGAACTTCTCAGAACAAGCCATAGAGCATATTTGAAACAAGGCGACAAATTTTCATTATAATATTTCATAATTTGGGTAAATTATCAGTTTACTTAACACGTTGGATCCCGGAGCCATGTTTTCACGTGATAAGCTAGCCGAGCGTTGAGTCCCGGAACCGTGTTTTCACGTGATGGGCTATGCTTTAAAATAGAGCCATCATTGTGTTATCAAGCAACATTTTTTATAGAAGTACCAGATACTCAAATTATTGTAAATCAGTCTTTTAATTATTACTTTTATTAAAAATAGTAACTGATTTTACCAAACAAAATTTAAGGATATCATAACCAATGTTTCCCCCTAAGGCAAGAGGTTAGCTGCGCGGAAATTTCAAAGGTTGCGCGAAAGATACGCGGACCGATCAAATATTAATTGACTAACTGTCTTGTAGTGCGCCGGGACTTCCCAACTGCTGCGCGGCCGCGCACGCGCACAGCTTTGAGGGAACGTTGATCATAACGCATTTGATGCGTTCATTTGTCCTTTTGAAGATTACATGATGGTGCAGTCACTGAGTTCATTTTCAATTTAAGCTTAAAATATTCTTTAACCTTTTCCTTACTGTGCTAAAAATCCCGCGCGCTCCGGTGATATGTATATATTACAACTTATATGCCCCGTTCATAGGATAGGATTCATAAATCAATTGAAAACTCAATTTATAAAACTGCCCGTACTAGGATTCGAACCCGTGACCTCCGTAGCGATAACCAACGACATTGACCACTCGACCACACAGGCGGCAAAACTAGTTCTTTATTACTTTTGAATATTTTTCTAGAAGCTTTTACTTCGCTTTTGCGTCAAGATCTTTTTTGTCTCATCCGTGTACATGTGCCGCTCTACAGACATCGATTCCAGGAAGGAATCGATCCCAAATAGAATTTTACGCTCAATATTATATGGCTCCCGATTTGTTTACAAATGTTAGCCTTTTCTTCATTTGCAACACACAATAAAAATAATGTGGCAGCCAAAAGTCACTGGTGGATGTGTCTAGTATCCATATCTGAAGAAATAATAAAAATTCAATAAAAAATATGAGAATGGCAATAGATAATAGATGACGAACTACGCCATCGTACGGGTACGGCAATACTCATCAAAGGGTTAAAGCACATATGATGAAAAAAATTGAATAATAAACTTACTCTCGATTTAAAAGAACGAAACAAACATGTTGACACTAAAAGATAACAAAAAATAGATTTGTTTACTAACAAAGCAATATGTCAACGTAATTAATTCTATTCAGCCAATCGGGGACAGAACAGCACGGCAGCGTACGCTCGACTCTTTTCTAACACGTTAAATGCATGTCAGGACCTATGGCGCAGCGGTTTAGAGTTGTGGTCTTCCGTGCAGGATCTCGCGGGTTCGAATCTCATTACGAACATCATTTTTTTTCAATCAATATCTATATTTGAATTACATATTTTTATTCTCTACACTTCCATAAATTTTGTTGATAACAACCCGGGTTTCGCCCTTGCTCTACCGATCACGCAGGTCTGGGTTCGATTCCCGGTAAGACCACAGTGAATTTAAGAATTATTCAATTCAAAGCTGTGATCGAAGACTGAGTGTTTGTGATGTCAATTCACATTGCTTCCTCTCCTCCCATCCTTCTGATTCTTTAATAACCGGGTGCAGCAATAGCGATTAGTCAACCACTAGTCCTGTTCTAGCCGTATCCTTCTCTCCCTACTACTTACTCATTTTGAAAAAAATGAGGTTGTGCGTCTGAGTAACAAGCACTTCTCGTAGAAAAAACTTCTGTTGAGATACCTCATAGCAGTCTTAAGTTCCAAGCAGTGCTGTAGAAAATCAGCAAATTCTGAGCTGGCCGTTGAATCCCTGCCTTTACTAACAAATTGTATGGCGGTTATACGAAGATCAACTCTAAATTCCAATTTGTGAGCTTATTTTTCGTTAAATGTAACATGTATGTTTGAAAGATTTCTCGTATGGATATTCTGTGATTCGTTGGTGTTATTAATTAACAATTTACGATACATCGGAAGGGCCATATATGCAAATTAAGTAATGATTGTAAGAAATATAGCGAATGGCAAGATATGCGATGTGTGGTAAAAACCAATAAAATTTAACTTCCCACTATTAAGTATAACATTTATATAGAATACAAATTATAAATTACATAAACGACGGTAACAAGCGGAATTCATATAATATTATATAAGATTTTGACGCCTATTGTGATATTATGAAATACATGCTGCGTCTTTTATCATATAATAATGGCAATATACCAAGTAAATGATGATTTAATCAATAACAATATAATAAAAAAATAATGATGTGAATTGTGCTATCCTAATTTGACTTACTGATTTTTAATTACTGATATGACTTGAGAAATCTTATGGAAAGATTGAGTGACGAACCAGTGTGCACAAACAAATTTCGAGATTAATATTAATTGATTAAAATCCCAATAATGACGTTGGTTTTTTTAATGAACTATCCAACCTCATATTCTGTATTGAAATATTGTAAAAAAAATAATTTAAATAAAATGATTTGGCATCTTTGTTTGCTTTTGTTCTCAGAGATTTTTATTAAAAAACCTTAGAAAATGTGATTTTTTCTTATTTAAAAAAAGATTTAATTGAAAAGATATATAATTACAATATATATATGTATTTGCTTCAAAATAACAGTAATAAATGGTTTCATAATGACGTGATATTACTTTGAAAATTATGACGCCGGCCCGCTCATCTGAAAAAAGTACCTGTTTTCAACTCAATAGCATGGCTTTGACTATAGGGGGCTTTGGATACCTCCATTAGGAGGAACACTGGTGTTCCACAGAACCAGATTTGGTGTGTAACTCACGATTCGACTGCTTGCTATTTAATTGGGCGTAGCGAGAGCCATTAGTTAACCACTAGTATTGTCCTAGCCCTATCCTTCTAACCCTACAACTGTCTTTGAAAACAAGAAAGGTCAAGCGACTGAGTAACAAACAGTTCTCGTAGAAAAAACCTCTGTTGAAATACCTCTATTAGGATGCCATATGCTCCACATTGGGAGCGGATATAGATTAGAAAAAAAATGTGCGGAAAGTTTTAGGTCATCAATGCGGACCGTGGCGCAGTTTGGGTTGGCCACGCCTGCTTTAAAACATGCTACCCTTTTTCTAGTTAAAAATTAACCAAACGACGTTAATAACAATGCAGCTCTGCATGCAATGTAATTACGAATAGGATGACGCAAAATTATCATAACCGGTAGTCAGGGAAACCGATAACCTACGCAAAATACGAATCTTAGATCAGTATGAAAAAGTCGCCATGACATGTTAAATAGAACTTCTCAGAACAAGCCATAGAGCATATTTGAAACAAGGCGACAAATTTTCATTATAATATTTCATAATTTGGGTAAATTATCAGTTTACTTAACACGTTGGATCCCGGAGCCATGTTTTCACGTGATAAGCTAGCCGAGCGTTGAGTCCCGGAACCGTGTTTTCACGTGATGGGCTATGCTTTAAAATAGAGACATCATTGTGTTATCAAGCAACATTTTTTATAGAAGTACCAGATACTCAAATTATTGTAAATCAGTCTTTTAATTATTACTTTTATTAAAAATAGTAACTGATTTTACCAAACAAAATTTAAGGATATCATAACCAATGTTTCCCCCTAAGGCAAGAGGTTAGCTGCGCGGAAATTTCAAAGGTTGCGCGAAAGATACGCGGACCGATCAAATATTAATTGACTAACTGTCTTGTAGTGCGCCGGGACTTCCCAACTGCTGCGCGGCCGCGCACGCGCACAGCTTTGAGGGAACGTTGATCATAACGCATTTGATGCGTTCATTTGTCCTTTTGAAGATTACATGATGGTGCAGTCACTGAGTTCATTTTCAATTTAAGCTTAAAATATTCTTTAACCTTTTCCTTACTGTGCTAAAAATCCCGCGCGCTCCGGTGATATGTATATATTACAACTTATATGCCCCGTTCATAGGATAGCATTCATAAATCGATTGAAAACTCAATTTATAAAACTGCCCGTACTGGGATTCGAACCCGTGACCTCCGTAGCGGTAGCCAACGACGTTGACCACTCGACCACACAGGCGGCAAAACAAGTTCTTTATTACTTTTGAATATTTTTCTAGAAGCTTTTACTTCGCTTTTGCGTCAAGATCTTTTTTGCTCTCATCTGTCTACATGTGCCGCTCTACAGACGTCGATTCCAGGAAGGAATCGATCCCAAATAGAATTTTACGCTCAATATTATATGGCTCCCGATTTGTTTACAAATGTTAGCCTTTTCTTCATTTGCAACACACAATAAAAATAATGTGGCAGCCAAAAGTCACTGGTGGATGTGTCTAGTATCCATATCTGAAGAAATAACAAAAATTCAATAAAAAATATGAGAATGGCAATAGATAATAGATGACGAACTACGCCATCGTACGGGTACGGCAATACTCATCAAAGGGTTAAAGCACATATGATGAAAAAAATTGAATAATAAACTTACTCTCGATTTAAAAGAACGAAACAAACATGTTGACACTAAAAGATAACAAAAAATAGATTTGTTTACTAACAAAGCAATATGTCAACGTAATTAATTCTATTCAGCCAATCGGGGACAGAACAGCACGGCAGCGTACGCTCGACTCTTTTCTAACACGTTAAATGCATGTCAGGACCTATGGCGCAGCGGTTTAGAGTTGTGGTCTTCCGTGCAGGATCTCGCGGGTTCGAATCTCATTACGAACATCATTTTTTTTCAATCAATATCTATATTTGAATTACATATTTTTATGCTCTACACTTTTGTCGATAACAACCCGGGTTTCGCCCTTGCTCTACCGATCACGCAGGTCTGGGTTCAATTCCCAGTAAGATCACAGTGAATTTGAGAATTATTCAATTCAAAGTTGTGATCGAAGACTGAGTGTTTGTGATGTCAATTCACATTATTTTCCTATCAATCCATCTTTCTGTTTCTTTAATAACCGGGTGTAGCAATAGCTATTAGTTAACCACTAGTCCTGTTCTAGCCTTATCCTTCTCTCCCTACTACTTACTCACTTTGAAAAAAATGAGGTTGTGCATCTGAGTAACAAGCACTTCTCGTAGAAAAAACTTCTGTTGAGATACCTCATAGCAGTCTTAAGTTCCAAGCAGTGCTGTAGAAAATCAGCAAATTCTGAGCTGGCCGTTGAATCCCTGCCTTTACTAACAAATTGTATGGCGGTTATACGAAGATCAACTCTAAATTCCAATTTGTGAGCTTATTTTTCGTTAAATGTAACATGTATGTTTGAAAGATTTCTCGTATGGATATTCTGTGATTCGTTGGTGTTATTAATTAACAATTTACGATACATCGGAAGGGCCATATATGCAAATTAAGTAATGATTGTAAGAAATATAGCGAATGGCAAGATATGCGATGTGTGGTAAAAACCAATAAAATTTAACTTCCCACTATTAAATATCACAGTTATATAGAATATTAATTGTAAATTACATAAACAACAGTGACAGGCGGAATTCATATAATATTATATAAGATTTTGACGCCTACTGTAATATTATGGAATAAATGCTGCGACTTTAAGCATATAATAATGGCAATATACCAAGTAAATGATGATTTAATCAATAACAATATAATAAAAAAATAATGATGTGAATTGTGCTATCCTAATTTGACTTACTGATTTTTAATTACTGATATGACTTGAGAAATCTTATGGAAAGATTGAGTGACGAACCAGTGTGCACAAACAAATTTCGAGATTAATATTAATTGATTAAAATCCCAATAATGACGTTGGTTTTTTTAATGAACTATCCAACCTCATATTCTGTATTGAAATATTGTAAAAAAAATAATTTAAATAAAATGATTTGGCATCTTTGTTTGCTTTTGTTCTCAGAGATTTTTATTAAAAAACCTTAGAAAATGTGATTTTTTCTTATTTAAAAAAAGATTTAATTGAAAAGATATATAATTACAATATATATATGTATTTGCTTCAAAATAACAGTAATAAATGGTTTCATAATGACGTGATATTACTTTGAAAATTATGACGCCGGCCCGCTCATCTGAAAAAAGTACCTGTTTTCAACTCAATAGCATGGCTTTGACTATAGGGGGCTTTGGATACCTCCATTAGGAGGAACACTGGTGTTCCACAGAACCAGAATTGGTGTGTAACTCACGATTCGACTGCTTGCTTTTTAATTGGGCGTAGCGAGAGCCATTAGTTAACCACTAGTCCTGTCCTAGCCTTATCCTTCTAACTCTAATATTTTTTTTTTGGAAAATGAGAGGTTGAGCGACTGAGTAACAAACAGTTCTTTTAGAAAAAATCTGTCGAGATACCTCCATTAGGATGCCATATGCTCCACATTGGGAGCGGATATAGATTAGAAAAAAAATGTGCGGAAAGTTTTAGGTCATCAATGCGGACCGTGGCGCAGTTTGGGTTGGCCACGCCTGCTTTAAAACATGCTACCCTTTTTCTAGTTAAAAATTAACCAAACGACGTTAATAACAATGCAGCTCTGCATGCAATGTAATTACGAATAGGATGACGCAAAATTATCATAACCGGTAGTCAGGGAAACCGATAACCTACGCAAAATACGAATCTTAGATCAGTATGAAAAAGTCGCCATGACATGTTAAATAGAACTTCTCAGAACAAGCCATAGAGCATATTTGAAACAAGGCGACAAATTTTCATTATAATATTTCATAATTTGGGTAAATTATCAGTTTACTTAACACGTTGGATCCCGGAGCCATGTTTTCACGTGATAAGCTAGCCGAGCGTTGAGTCCCGGAACCGTGTTTTCACATGATGGGCTATGCTTTAAAATAGAGCCATCATTGTGGTATCAAGCAACATTTTTTATAGAAGTACCAGATACTCAAATTATTGTAAATCAGTCTTTTAATTATTACTTTTATTAAAAATAGTAACTGATTTTACCAAACAAAATTTAAGGATATCATAACCAATGTTTCCCCCTAAGGCAAGAGGTTAGCTGCGCGGAAATTTCAAAGGTTGCGCGAAAGATACGCGGACCGATCAAATATTAATTGACTAACTGTCTTGTAGTGCGCCGGGACTTCCCAACTGCTGCGCGGCCGCGCACGCGCACAGCTTTGAGGGAACGTTGATCATAACGCATTTGATGCGTTCATTTGTCCTTTTGAAGATTACATGATGGTGCAGTCACTGAGTTCATTTTCAATTTAAGCTTAAAATATTCTTTAACCTTTTCCTTACTGTGCTAAAAATCCCGCGCGCTCCGGTGATATGTATATATTACAACTTATATGCCCCGTTCATAGGATAGCATTCATAAATCAATTGAAAACTCAATTTATAAAACTGCCAGTACTGGGATTCGAACCCGTGACCTCCGTAGCGATAACCAACGACATTGACCACTCGACCACACAGGCGGCAAAACTAGTTCTTTATTACTTTTGAATATTTTTCTAGAAGCTTTTACTTCGCTTTTGCGTCAAGATCTTTTTTGTCTCATCCGTGTACATGTGCCGCTCTACAGACATCGATTCCAGGAAGGAATCGATCCCAAATAGAATTTTACGCTCAATATTATATGGCTACCGATTTGTTTACAAATGTTAGCCTTTTCTTCATTTGCAACACACAATAAAAATAATGTGGCGGCCAAAAGTCACTGGTGGATGTGTCTAGTATCCATATCTGAAGAAATAACAAAAATTCAATAAAAAATATGAGAATGGCAATAGATAATAGATGACGAACTACGCCATCGTACGGGTACGGCAATACTCATCAAAGGGTTAAAGCACATATGATGAAAAAAATTGAATAATAAACTTACTCTCGATTTAAAAGAACGAAACAAACATGTTGACACTAAAAGATAACAAAAAATAGATTTGTTTACTAACAAAGCAATATGTCAACGTAATTAATTCTATTCAGCCAATCGGGGACAGAACAGCACGGCAGCGTACGCTCGACTCTTTTCTAACACGTTAAATGCATGTCAGGACCTATGGCGCAGCGGTTTAGAGTTGTGGTCTTCCGTGCAGGATCTCGCGGGTTCGAATCTCATTACGAACATCATTTTTTTTCAATCAATATCTATATTTGAATTACATATTTTTATTCTCTACACTTCCATAAATTTTGTTGATAACAACCCGGGTTTCGCCCTTGCTCTACCGATCACGCAGGTCTGGGTTCGATTCCCGGTAAGATCACAGTGAATTTGAGAATTATTCAATTCAAAGTTGTGATCGAAGACTGAGTGTTTGTGATGTCAATTCACATTATTTCCTCTCCTCCCATCCTTCTGATTCTTTAATAACCGGGTGCAGCAATAGCGATTAGTCAACCACTAGTCCTGTTCTAGCCTTATCCTTCTCTCCCTACTACTTACTCACTTTGAAAAAAATGAGGTTGTGCATCTGAGTAACAAGCACTTCTCGTAGAAAAAACTTCTGTTGAGATACCTCATAGCAGTCTTAAGTTCCAAGCAGTGCTGTAGAAAATCAGCAAATTCTGAGCTGGCCGTTGAATCCCTGCCTTTACTAACAAATTGTATGGCGGTTATACGAAGATCAACTCTAAATTCCAATTTGTGAGCTTATTTTTCGTTAAATGTAACATGTATGTTTGAAAGATTTCTCGTATGGATATTCTGTGATTCGTTGGTGTTATTAATTAACAATTTACGATACATCGGAAGGGCCATATATGCAAATTAAGTAATGATTGTAAGAAATATAGCGAATGGCAAGATATGCGATGTGTGGTAAAAACCAATAAAATTTAACTTCCCACTATTAAGTACAACAGTTATATAGAATACAAATTATAAATTACATAAACGACGGTAACAAGCGGAATTCATATAATATTATATAAGATTTTGACGCCTATTGTAATATTATGAAATACATGCTGCGTCTTTTATCATATAATAATGGCAATATACCAAGTAAATGATGACTTAATCAATAACAATATAATAAAAAAATAATGATGTGAATTGTGCTATCCTAATTTGACTTACTGATTTTTAATTACTGATATGACTTGAGAAATCTTATGGAAAGATTGAGTGACGAACCAGTGTGCACAAACAAATTTCGAGATTAATATTAATTGATTAAAATCCCAATAATGACGTTGGTTTTTTTAATGAACTATCCAACCTCATATTCTGTATTGAAATATTGTAAAAAAAATAATTTAAATAAAATGATTTGGCATCTTTGTTTGCTTTTGTTCTCAGAGATTTTTATTAAAAAACCTTAGAAAATGTGATTTTTTCTTATTTAAAAAAAGATTTAATTGAAAAGATATATAATTACAATATATATATGTATTTGCTTCAAAATAACAGTAATAAATGGTTTCATAATGACGTGATATTACTTTGAAAATTATGACGCCGGCCCGCTCATCTGAAAAAAGTACCTGTTTTCAACTCAATAGCATGGCTTTGACTATAGGGGGCTTTGGATACCTCCATCAGGAGGAACACTGGTGTTCCACAGAACCAGAATTGGTGTGTAACTCACGATTCGACTGCTTGCTATTTAATTGGGCGTAGCGAGAGCCATTAGTTAACCACTAGTCTTGTCCTAGCCCTATCCTTCTAACCCTACAACTGTATTTGAAAACAAGAAAGGTCGAGCGACTGAGTAACAAACAGTTCTCGTAGAAAAAACCTCTGTTGAAATACCTCTATTAGGATGCCATATGCTCCACATTGGGAGCGGATATAGATTAGAAAAAAAATGTGCGGAAAGTTTTAGGTCATCAATGCGGACCGTGGCGCAGTTTGGGTTGGCCACGCCTGCTTTAAAACATGCTACCCTTTTTCTAGTTAAAAATTAACCAAACGACGTTAATAACAATGCAGCTCTGCATGCAATGTAATTACGAATAGGATGACGCAAAATTATCATAACCGGTAGTCAGGGAAACCGATAACCTACGCAAAATACGAATCTTAGATCAGTATGAAAAAGTCGCCATGACATGTTAAATAGAACTTCTCAGAACAAGCCATAGAGCATATTTGAAACAAGGCGACAAATTTTCATTATAATATTTCATAATTTGGGTAAATTATCAGTTTACTTAACACGTTGGATCCCGGAGCCATGTTTTCACGTGATAAGCTAGCCGAGCGTTGAGTCCCGGAACCGTGTTTTCACATGATGGGCTATGCTTTAAAATAGAGCCATCATTGTGGTACCAAGAAACATTTTGTATAGAAGTACCAGATACTCAAATTATTGTAAATCAGTCTTTTAATTATTACTTTTATTAAAAATAGTAACTGATTTTACCAAACAAAATTTAAGGATATCATAACCAATGTTTCCCCCTAAGGCAAGAGGTTAGCTGCGCGGAAATTTCAAAGGTTGCGCGAAAGATACGCGGACCGATCAAATATTAATTGACTAACTGTCTTGTAGTGCGCCGGGACTTCCCAACTGCTGCGCGGCCGCGCACGCGCACAGCTTTGAGGGAACGTTGATCATAACGCATTTGATGCGTTCATTTGTCCTTTTGAAGATTACATGATGGTGCAGTCACTGAGTTCATTTTCAATTTAAGCTTAAAATATTCTTTAACCTTTTCCTTACTGTGCTAAAAATCCCGCGCGCTCCGGTGATATGTATATATTACAACTTATATGCCCCGTTCATAGGATAGGATTCATAAATCAATTGAAAACTCAATTTATAAAAACTGCTCGTACTGGGATTCGAACCCGTGACCTCCGTAGCGGTAGCCAACGACGTTGACCACTCGACCACACAGGCGGCAAAAACTAGTTCTTTATTACTTTGAATATTTTTCTAGAAGCTTTTACTTCGCTTTTACTTCGCTCATCTGTCTACATGTGCCGCTCTACAGACGTCGATTCCAGGAAGGAATCGATCCCAAATAGAATTTTACGCTCAATATTATATGGCTCCCGATTTGTTTACAAATGTTAGCCTTTTCTTCATTTGCAACACACAATAAAAATAATGTGGCGGCCAAAGTCCATGGTGGATGTGTCTAGTATCCATATCTGAAGAAATAATAAAAATTCAATAAAAAATATGAGAATGGCAATAGATAATAGATGACGAACTACGCCATCGTACGGGTACGGCAATACTCATCAAAGGGTTAAAGCACATATGATGAAAAAAATTGAATAATAAACTTACTCTCGATTTAAAAGAACGAAACATACATGTTGACCACTAAAAATAACAAAAAAATGGATTTGTTTACTAACAAAGCAATATGTCAACGTAATTAATTCTATCAGCAATCGGACAGAACAGCACGGCAGCGTACGCTCGACTCTTTTCTAACACGTTAAATGCATGTCAGGACCTATGGCGCAAGCGGTTTAGAGTTGTGGTCTTCCGTGCAGGATCTCGCAGGTTCGAATCTCATTACGAACATCATTTTTTTTTTCAATATCTATATTTGAATTACATATTTTTATTCTCTACACTTTTGTCGATAACAACCCGGGTTTCGCCCTTGCTCTACCGATCACGCAGGTCTGGGTTCGATTCCCGGATAAGACCACAGTGAATTTAAAGAATTAATACAATGACAAAGTTGTGATCGAAGACTGAGTGTTTGTGAGTGTCATTTCACATTTAAATTTTTTGTTTTGTTTTCCCCCCCCTATCCTCCCATCCTTCTGATTCTTTAATAATCCCGGGTGCAAGCAATAGCGTCTTAGTCTACACCACTAGTCCTGTTACTATGCCGTATCCTCTCTCTCCCTACTACTTACTCATTTGAAAAAAATGAGGTTGTGCGTCTGAGTAACAAGGCACTTCTCGTAGAAATAAAACTCCTGGATGAGATACCTCATAGCAGTCTTTCCTATAAAATAGGGTTTTACCAAAGCAGTGCAGTAGAATAATCCAGCAAATTCTGAGCTTGGCCGTTGAACTCCCTGCCGTTTACTAAACAAATTGTTAGGCGGTTATACAGAAAGAAAGGGAGAAGATCAACTCTAAAAGTCCAATTTGTGAGCTTCTTTTTCGTTAAATGTGTAACATGTTTGTTTGAATGATTGTCTCGTATGCGATATTCTGTCGATTCGTTTGCGTGGATTATTAATTCACAATTTACGATACAGCGGACGGCGCCATATATGCAAATGTATTAGTAATGATTGTAAGAAATATAGCGAATGGCAAGATAATGCGATTGTGTGGTAAAAACCAATATAAATTTAACTTCCCACTTATTAAGTATAACAGTTATATAGAATCCAAATTATAAATTAAACATAAACGACGTAACAAGCCGGAATTCAGACAATATTATATAAGATTTTTGACGCCCTTATGTAAATATTATGAAAGTACATTGCTGCGTCTTTTATCATATTAATAATCGGCAATATACCAAGTAAAATGATGACTTAATCAATAACAATATTACTAAAAAAATAATGATGTGAATTGTGCTATCACTAATTTTGATCTTACCTGATTTGTAATTACTGTTATGACTTGAGAAATCTTATGGAAAGATTGAGTGACGAACCAGTGGTTGCACCAAACAGAAATTTCCGAGATTAATATATTAATGGAATTAAAATCCCAATAATGCACGTTGGTTTATGTATTGAATGAACTATCCAACCTCATATTCTGTATTGAAATGATTGTTAAAAAAAAATATTTATAATAAAATGATTTGGCATCTTTGTTTGCTTTTGTCTCTCAGAGATTTTTATTAAAAAACCTTAGAAAATGTGATTTTTTCTTATTTAAAAAATAGATTTTAATTGAAAAAGATATATAATTACAATATATATATGTATTTTGCTTCAAAATAACAGTAATGAAATGGTTTCATAATGACGTGTATATTACTTTTGAAAATTATGACGCCGGGCCCGCTCATCTGAAAAAAGTACCTGGTTTCAACTCAAATAGCATGGCTTTGACTATAGGGGGCTTTGGATACCTCCATTAGGAGGAACACTGGTGGTTCCCACAGAACCAGGAATTGGTGTGTAAACTCCACGATTCGACTGCTTTGCTATGTAATTGGCGTCTAGCGAGAGCCTATTAGTTAACCACTAGTCTTGTAACCTAGCCCTATCCTTCTAACCCTACAACTGTATTTGAAAACAAGAAAGGTCGAGCGACTGAGTTAACAAACAGTTCTTCGTAAGTAAATTACCCTCTGTTGAAATACCTCTATTAGGATGCATATGCTCCACCATTTGGGAGCGGTATATAGATTAGAAAAAACATGGGCGGAAAGTTTTAGGTCATCAAAGGGGGACCGTGGCGCAGTTAGGGTTGGCCACGCCGGCTTTACAAACATGGCTACCCGTGTTTCTAGTTAAAAAATTAACCAAACGGACGTTAAGAACCAATGCAGCTCTGCATGGCAATGTAATTACGAGATAGGATGACGCAAAATTATCATAACCGGGAAGTCAGGGAAACCGATAACCTACGCAAAATACGAATCTTAGATACAGTATGAAAAAGTCGCCTATGACATGATTAAATAGAACTTCTCAGAACATAGCCATAAGAGCATCATTTGAAACAAGGCGACAAAATTTTCTATTATAAGTATTTCATTAATTTGGTGTGTAAATTATCTGGTTTACTTTAACACGTTTGGGATCCCGGTGGGGGGGGGGGAGCCATGTTTTCCACCGTGATAAGCTAGCCGAGACGTTGAGTCCCGGAACCGTGTTCTCACGTGATGGGCTATGCTTTAAAATACAGCCATCATTGTGGTATACAAGCAACAATTTTTATAGAAGTAACAGATACTCAAATTATTGTAATATCAGTCTTTTAATTATTACATTTTATTAAAAATAGTAACTGAGTTCTCAACCAAACAAAATTTAAGGATATACATAACCTATGTTTTCCCCCTAAGGCAAGAGGGTAGCTGCGCGGAAATTTCAATGGTTGCGCGACATCGATACGCGGACCGGATCAAATATTAATTGACTACCTGCCTTTGTAGTGCAGCCGGGAGCTTTCCCAACTGCTGCGGGCGGCCCGCGCACCCGCGACACAGCATTTTGAGGGATACGTTGATCATAACGGCTTTTGATGCGTTTCCATTTGTCCTTTCGGAAGATTACATGATGGTGTGCAGTCACTGAGTTCATTTTTCAATTTAACGCCTTTAAAATATTCTCTTATCCTTTTACCTTACTGTGGCTAAAAAATCCCGGCGCTCCGGTGTAATATGGTATATATTACAACTTATATGCCACGTTCATAGGATAGGATTCATAAATCAAATTGAAAACTCAATTTATAAAATCTGCTCGTACTGGGATTCCGAAACCCGTGACCGCCGTTAAGCGCGTAAGCCAACAGACGTTGACCACTCGACCACACAGGGCGGACCAAAACTAGTGTCTTTAGTACTTTTGAATATTTTTCTAGAAGCTTTTAACTTCGCTTTTTACTTCGCTCATCTGTCCTACATGTGCCAGCTCTACAGACGTCCGATTCCCCCAGGAAGCGAATCGATTTCCCAAATAGATATTGTTAACCGCTCAATATTATATGGCTCGCCCGATTTGTTTACAAAGGTTAGCCGTTTGTCTTCATTTGCCAACCACACAATAAAATATAATGTGGCGGCCAAAAGTCACTGGTGGATGTGGTCTAGTATCCGATATCTGAAGAAATAATATATAACTTCAATAATTAATAATATAGAGAATGGCAATAGATAATAGATGACGAACTAGCGCATCGTAACGGGTACGGCAATACTCCATCAAAGGGTTAAAGCACATATGATGTAAAAAAATTAAATAATAAACTTACTCTCGAATTTAAAAAGAACGAAACATACATGTAGCACTAAAAGAGATAACAAAATCGGATTTGTTTACTAACAAAGCCAATATGTCAACGTACTTCAATTCTATTCAGCCAATCGGGGACAGAACAGCAGCGGCAGCGTACGCTCGACTCTTTTCTAAACACGTTTAATGCATGTTCCAGGACCTATCGGCGCAGCGGTTTAGAGTTTGTGGTCTTCCGTGCAGGATCCTCGCAGGTTTTCGAATCTCATTACGAACATCATTTTTTTTTCAATTCAATATCTATATTTGAAGTACATATTGTTTATTCTCTACACTTTAGTTCGATAACAAACCCCGGGGTTCCGCCTTGCTCCTACCGACACGCAGGTCCTGGTGTACGATTCCCGGGTACGAGACCACTAGGGGAATTATAAAGAATTAATACAATTCAAAGTTGAGATCAACTACTGAGTGTTTGTGATGACAATTCACCATTATTTCCTCTCCTCCCATCCGTCTGATTCTTTAATAACCGGGTGCAGAGCAATCGCGATTAGGTTCAACCACTAGTCCGGTTCTAGGCGTATCCTTCTCTCCCGACTACGTTACTCAATTGTGAAAAAAAGGGTAGGGTCTGGTGCGTCTGGAGTAACAAAGCACTTCCGCGTAGAAAAAACTTCTGATGAGATACTCATCATAGCAAGTCTTAAGTGCCAAGCAGTGCTGTAGAAAAGCAGCAACTTTCTGAGCTGGCCGTTGAATCCCTTGCCTTCTACTAACAAATGCTGTATGGCGGTAATACGAAGATCAACTCGAAATTCCAATTATGTGAGCTTATTTTTCTCGTTAAATGTTACGTGTATGTTTGAAAGATTTCTCGTGTATGGGATATTCTGTGATTCGTTGGTGTTATTAATTACCAATTTGACGATACATCGGAGAAGGGCCATATAATGCAAATTAAGTAATGATTGTAAGAAATATAGCGGAATGGCAATGATATGCGATGTGTGGTATAAAACCAATAAAATTTAACTTCCCACTATTAAGTATATCAGTTAATATAATAAGGGGGGGTAAATATACATAAAAATATTAAAAAATTTATTTTCATTACATTAACGACGGTAACAAGCGGATTCAATCATAATATTATATAAGATTTTGACGCCTATTGTTAATATTATGAAAATACATGCTGCGTCTTTATCAATATAATTATGGCAATATACCAAGTAAATGATGACTAATCATATAACAATATACTATTTAAAAAATTAATGATGTGAATTGTGCTATCCTAATATTTGACTTACTGATTGTTAAAATTACTGATATGGACTTGAGAAATCTTATGGGAAAGATAGTGAGTGCCGAACCAGTGATGCACAAACAAAATTTCGGAGATTAAATATTTAATGATTAAAATCCCAATAATGACGTTGGTTTTTTTTAGTGAACGATCCCATAACCTCATTATCTGTATTGAAATATTTGTAAAAAAAATAATTAAATAAAATGATTTGGCATCTTTGTTGGCTTTTGTTCTCAGAGATTTATTAAAAAACCTTTAGGAAAATGTGATTTTTTCTATGTAAAAACAAGATTTAATTGAAAAGATATTATAATTACACTACTATATATGGTATTTTGCTTCAAAATTAACAGGAATAAATGGTTTCATAATGACGTGATATTACTTTGAAAATTATGACGCCGGCCCGCTCATCTGAAAAAAGTACCTGTTTTCAACTCAATAGCATGGCTTTGAATATAGGGGGCTTTGGATACTCCATTAGGAGGAACACTGGTGTTCCACAGAACAGAATTGGTGTGTAACTCACGATTCGATGCGTGCTATTTAATTGGGCGTAGCGAGAGCCATTAGTTAACCACTAGTCTTGTCCTAGCCCTATCCTTCTAACCCTACAACTGTATTTGAAAACAAGAAATGGTCGAGCGACTGAGTAACAAACGTTCTCGTAGAAAAAAATATTGAGATACCTCCATTAGGATGCCATATGCTCCACATTTGGGAGCGGATATAGATTAGAAAAAAAATGTGCGGAAAGTTTTAGGTCATCAATGCGGGACCGTGGCGCAGTTTGGGTTGGCCACGCCTGCTTTAAAATGCTACCCTTTTTCTAGTTAAAAATTAACCAAACGACGTTAATAACAATGCAGCTCTGCATGCAATGTAATTACGAATAGGATGACGCAAAATTATCATAACCGGTAGTCAGGGAAACGATAACCTACGCAAAATACGAATCTTATGTCAGTATGAAAAAGTCGCCATGACATGTTAAATTGAACTTCTCAGAACAAGCCATAGAGCATATTTGAAACAAGGCGACAAATTTTCATTATAATATTTCATAATTTGGGTAATATTATCAGTTTACTTAACACGTGGATCCCGGAGCCATGTTTTCACGTGATTAAGCTAGCGAGCGTTGAGTCCCGGAACCGTGTTTTCACGTGATGGGCTTTGCTTTAAAATATAGCCATCATTGTGGTATCAAGCAACATTTTTTATAGAAGTACCAGATACTCAAATTATTGTAAATCAGTCTTTTAATTATTACTTTTATTAAAAATAGTAACTGATTTTACCAAACAAAATTTAAGGATATCATAACCAATGTTTCCCCCTAAGGCAAGAGGTTAGCTGCGCGGAAATTTCAAAGGTTGCGCGAAAGATACGCGGACCGATCAAATATTAATTGACTAACTGTCTTGTAGTGCGCCGGGACTTCCCAACTGCTGCGCGGCCGCGCACGCGCACAGCTTTGAGGGAACGTTGATCATAACGCATTTGATGCGTTCATTTGTCCTTTTGAAGATTACATGATGGTGCAGTCACTGAGTTCATTTTCAATTTAAGCTTAAAATATTCTTTAACCTTTTCCTTACTGTGCTAAAAATCCCGCGCGCTCGGTGATATGTATATATTACAACTTATATGCCCCGTTCATAGGATAGGATTCATAAATCAATTGAAAACTCAATTTATAAAACTGCCCGTACTGGGATTCGAACCCGTGACCTCCGTAGCGGTAGCCAACGACGTTGACCACTCGACCACACAGGCGGCAAAACTAGTTCTTTATTACTTTGAATATTTTTCTAGAAGCTTTTACTTCGCTTTTACTTCGCTCATCTGTCTACATGTGCCGCTCTACAGACGTCGATTCCATGAAGGAATCGATCCCAAATAGAATTTTACGCTCAATATTATATGACTACCGATTTGTTTACCTTTTATTAAAAAAAACTTTTCTTCATTTGCAACACACAATAAAAAATAACGTGGCGGCCAAAAGTCACTGATGGATGTGTCTAGTATCCATATCTGAAGAAATAATAAAAATTCAAAAAAAAAAAATGAGAATGGCAATAGATAATAGATGACAAGCTACGCCGCTGTACGGGTACTGCAATACTCATCAAAGGGTTAAAGCACATATGATGAAAAAATTAAATAATAAACTTACTCTCGATTTAAAAGAACGAAACAAACATGTTGACACTAAAAGATAACAAAAAATGGATTTGTTTACTAACAAAGCAATATGTCAACGTAATTAATTCTATTCAGCCAATCGGGACAGAACAGCACGGCAGCGTACGCTCGACTCTTTTCTAACACGTTAAATGCATGTCAGGACCTATGGCGCAGCGGTTTAGAGTTGTGGTCTTCCGTGCAGGATCTCGCAGGTTCGAATCTCATTACGAACATCATTTTTTTTCAATCATATCTATATTTGAATTACATATTTTTATTCTCTACACTTTTGTCGATAACAACCCGGGTTTCGCCCTTGCTCTACCGATCACGAAGGTCTGGATTCGATTTTCGGTAAGATCACAGTAAATCTGAAAATTATTCAATTCAAAGTTGTGATCGAAGACTGAGTGTTTGTGATGTCAATTCACATTATTTTCCTATCAATCCATCTTTCTGTTTCTTTAATAACCGGGTGTAGCAATAGCTATTAGTTAACCACAAATCCTGTTCTAGCCGTATCCTTCTCTCCCTACTACTTACTCATTTTGAAAAAAAATGAGGTTGTGCGTCTGAGTAACAAGCACTTCTCGTAGAAAAAACTTCTGTTGAGATACCTCATAGCAGTCTTAAGTTCCAAGCAGTGCTGTAGAAAATCAGCAAATTCTGAGCTGGCCGTTGAATCCCTGCCTTTACTAACAAATTGTATGGCGGTTATACGAAGATCAACTCTAAATTCCAATTTGTGAGCTTATTTTTCGTTAAATGTAACATGTATGTTTGAAAGATTTCTCGTATGGATATTCTGTGATTCGTTGGTGTTATTAATTAACAATTTACGATACATCGGAAGGGCCATATATGCAAATTAAGTAATGATTGTAAGAAATATAGCGAATGGCAAGATATGCGATGTGTGGTAAAAACCAATAAAATTTAACTTCCCACTATTAAGTATCACAGTAATATAGAATACAAATTATAATTTATATAAACGACGGTAACAAGCGGAATTCATATAATATTATATAAGATTTTGACGCCTATTGTTATATTATGAAATACATGCTGCGTCTTTTATCATATAATAATGGCAATATACCAAGTAAATGATGATTTAATCAATAACAATATAATAAAAAAATAATGATGTGAATTGTGCTATCCTAATTTGACTTACTGATTTTTAATTACTGATATGACTTGAGAAATCTTATGGAAAGATTGAGTGACGAACCAGTGTGCACAAACAAATTTCGAGATTAATATTAATTGATTAAAATCCCAATAATGACGTTGGTTTTTTTAATGAACTATCCAACCTCATATTCTGTATTGAAATATTGTAAAAAAAATAATTTAAATAAAATGATTTGGCATCTTTGTTTGCTTTTGTTCTCAGAGATTTTTATTAAAAAACCTTAGAAAATGTGATTTTTTCTTATTTAAAAAAGATTTAATTGAAAAGATATATAATTACAATATATATATGTATTTGCTTCAAAATAACAGTAATAAATGGTTTCATAATGACGTGATATTACTTTGAAAATTATGACGCCGGCCCGCTCATCTGAAAAAAGTACCTGTTTTCAACTCAATAGCATGGCTTTGACTATAGGGGGCTTTGGATACCTCCATCAGGAGGAACACTGGTGTTCCACAGAACCAGAATTGGTGTGTAACTCACGATTCGACTGCTTGCTATTTAATTGGGCGTAGCGAGAGCCATTAGTTTACCACTAGTCCTGTCCTAGCCCTATCCTTCTAACCCTACAACTCTCTTTGAAAACATAGAAAGGTCGAGCGACTGAGTAACAAACAGTTCTCGTAGAAAAAAACCTCTGTTGAAATACCTCTATTAGGATGCCATATGCTCCACATTGGGAGCGGATATAGATTAGAAAAAAAATGTGCGGAAAGTTTTAGGTCATCAATGCGGACCGTGGCGCAGTTTGGGTTGGCCACGCCTGCTTTAAAACATGCTACCCTTTTTCTAGTTAAAAATTAACCAAACGACGTTAATAACAATGCAGCTCTGCATGCAATGTAATTACGAATAGGATGACGCAAAATTATCATAACCGGTAGTCAGGGAAACCGATAACCTACGCAAAATACGAATCTTAGATCAGTATGAAAAAGTCGCCATGACATGTTAAATAGAACTTCTCAGAACAAGCCATAGAGCATATTTGAAACAAGGCGACAAATTTTCATTATAATATTTCATAATTTGGGTAAATTATCAGTTTACTTAACACGTTGGATCCCGGAGCCATGTTTTCACGTGATAAGCTAGCCGAGCGTTGAGTCCCGGAACCGTGTTTTCACATGATGGGCTTTGCTTTAAAATATAGCCATCATTGTGGTATCAAGCAACATTTTTTATAGAAGTACCAGATACTCAAATTATTGTAAATCAGTCTTTTAATTATTACTTTTATTAAAAATAGTAACTGATTTTACCAAACAAAATTTAAGGATATCATAACCAATGTTTCCCCCTAAGGCAAGAGGTTAGCTGCGCGGAAATTTCAAAGGTTGCGCGAAAGATACGCGGACCGATCAAATATTAATTGACTAACTGTCTTGTAGTGCGCCGGGACTTCCCAACTGCTGCGCGGCCGCGCACGCGCACAGCTTTGAGGGAACGTTGATCATAACGCATTTGATGCGTTCATTTGTCCTTTTGAAGATTACATGATGGTGCAGTCACTGAGTTCATTTTTCAATTTAAGCTTAAAATATTCTTTAACCTTTTCCTTACTGTGCTAAAAATCCCGCGCGCTCCGGTGATATGTATATATTACAACTTATATGCCCCGTTCATAGGATAGGATTCATAAATCGATTGAAAACTCAATTTATAAAACTGCCAGTACTGGGATTCGAACCCGTGACCTCCGTAGCGGTAGCCACCGACGTTGACCACTCGACCACACAGGCGGCAAAACAAGTTCTTTATTACTTTTGAATATTTTTCTAGAAGCTTTTACTTCGCTTTTGCGTCAAGATCTTTTTTGCTCTCATCTGTCTACATGTGCCGCTCTACAGACGTCGATTCCAGGAAGGAATCGATCCCAAATAGAATTTTACGCTCAATATTATATGGCTCCCGATTTGTTTACAAATGTTAGCCTTTTCTTCATTTGCAACACACAATAAAAATAATGTGGCAGCCAAAAGTCACTGGTGGATGTGTCTAGTATCCATATCTGAAGAAATAATAAAAATTCAATAAAAAATATGAGAATGGCAATAGATAATAGATGACGAACTACGCCATCGTACGGGTACGGCAATACTCATCAAAGGGTTAAAGCACATATGATGAAAAAAATTGAATAATAAACTTACTCTCGATTTAAAAGAACGAAACAAACATGTTGACACTAAAAGATAACAAAAAATAGATTTGTTTACTAACAAAGCAATATGTCAACGTAATTAATTCTATTCAGCCAATCGGGGACAGAACAGCACGGCAGCGTACGCTCGACTCTTTTCTAACACGTTAAATGCATGTCAGGACCTATGGCGCAGCGGTTTAGAGTTGTGGTCTTCCGTGCAGGATCTCGCGGGTTCGAATCTCATTACGAACATCATTTTTTTTCAATCAATATCTATATTTGAATTACATATTTTTATTCTCTACACTTTTGTCGATAACAACCCGGGGTTCGCCCTTGCTCTACCGATCACGCAGGTCTGGGTTCGATTCCCGGTAAGACCACAGTGAATTTAAGAATTATTCAATTCAAAGTTGTGATCGAAGACTGGGTGTTTGTGATGTCAATTCACATTATTTCCTCTCCTCCCATCCTTCTGATTCTTTAATAACCGGGTGCAGCAATAGCGATTAGTCAACCACTAGTCCTGTTCTAGCCTTATCCTTCTCTCCCTACTACTTACTCACTTTGAAAAAAATGAGGTTGTGCATCTGAGTAACAAGCACTTCTCGTAGAAAAAACTTCTGTTGAGATACCTCATAGCAGTCTTAAGTTCCAAGCAGTGCTGTAGAAAATCAGCAAATTCTGAGCTGGCCGTTGAATCCCTGCCTTTACTAACAAATTGTATGGCGGTTATACGAAGATCAACTCTAAATTCCAATTTGTGAGCTTATTTTTCGTTAAATGTAACATGTATGTTTGAAAGATTTCTCGTATGGATATTCTGTGATTCGTTGGTGTTATTAATTAACAATTTACGATACATCGGAAGGGCCATATATGCAAATTAAGTAATGATTGTAAGAAATATAGCGAATGGCAAGATATGCGATGTGTGGTAAAAACCAATAAAATTTAACTTCCCACTATTAAGTATAACAATTATATAGAATACAAATTATAAATTACATAAACGACGGTAACAAGCGGAATTCATATAATATTATATAAGATTTTGACGCCTATTGTAATATTATGAAATACATGCTGCGTCTTTTATCATATAATAATGGCAATATACCAAGTAAATGATGACTTAATCAATAACAATATAATAAAAAAATAATGATGTGAATTGTGCTATCCTAATTTGACTTACTGATTTTTAATTACTGATATGACTTGAGAAATCTTATGGAAAGATTGAGTGACGAACCAGTGTGCACAAACAAATTTCGAGATTAATATTAATTGATTAAAATCCCAATAATGACGTTGGTTTTTTTAATGAACTATCCAACCTCATATTCTGTATTGAAATATTGTAAAAAAAATAATTTAAATAAAATGATTTGGCATCTTTGTTTGCTTTTGTTCTCAGAGATTTTTATTAAAAAACCTTAGAAAATGTGATTTTTTCTTATTTAAAAAAAGATTTAATTGAAAAGATATATAATTACAATATATATATGTATTTGCTTCAAAATAACAGTAATAAATGGTTTCATAATGACGTGATATTACTTTGAAAATTATGACGCCGGCCCGCTCATCTGAAAAAAGTACCTGTTTTCAACTCAATAGCATGGCTTTGACTATAGGGGGCTTTGGATACCTCCATTAGGAGGAACACTGGTGTTCCACAGAACCAGAATTGGTGTGTAACTCACGATTCGACTGCTTGCTATTTAATTGGGCGTAGCGAGAGCCATTAGTTAACCACTAGTATTGTCCTAGCCCTATCCTTCTAACCCTACAACTGTATTTGAAAACAAGAAAGGTCGAGCGACTGAGTAACAAACAGTTCTCGTAGAAAGAACCTCTGTTGAAATACCTCTATTAGGATGCCATATGCTCCACATTGGGAGCGGATATAGATTAGAAAAAAAATGTGCGGAAAGTTTTAGGTCATCAATGCGGACCGTGGCGCAGTTTGGGTTGGCCACGCCTGCTTTAAAACATGCTACCCTTTTTCTAGTTAAAAATTAACCAAACGACGTTAATAACAATGCAGCTCTGCATGCAATGTAATTACGAATAGGATGACGCAAAATTATCATAACCGGTAGTCAGGGAAACCGATAACCTACGCAAAATACGAATCTTAGATCAGTATGAAAAAGTCGCCATGACATGTTAAATAGAACTTCTCAGAACAAGCCATAGAGCATATTTGAAACAAGGCGACAAATTTTCATTATAATATTTCATAATTTGGGTAAATTATCAGTTTACTTAACACGTTGGATCCCGGAGCCATGTTTTCACGTGATAAGCTAGCCGAGCGTTGAGTCCCGGAACCGTGTTTTCACATGATGGGCTTTGCTTTAAAATATAGCCATCATTGTGGTATCAAGCAACATTTTTTATAGAAGTACCAGATACTCAAATTATTGTAAATCAGTCTTTTAATTATTACTTTTATTAAAAATAGTAACTGATTTTACCAAACAAAATTTAAGGATATCATAACCAATGTTTCCCCCTAAGGCAAGAGGTTAGCTGCGCGGAAATTTCAAAGGTTGCGCGAAAGATACGCGGACCGATCAAATATTAATTGACTAACTGTCTTGTAGTGCGCCGGGACTTCCCAACTGCTGCGCGGCCGCGCACGCGCACAGCTTTGAGGGAACGTTGATCATAACGCATTTGATGCGTTCATTTGTCCTTTTGAAGATTACATGATGGTGCAGTCACTGAGTTCATTTTCAATTTAAGCTTAAAATATTCTTTAACCTTTTCCTTACTGTGCTAAAAATCCCGCGCGCTCCGGTGATATGTATATATTACAACTTAGGAAAAAGTGATTTAAAATTCGGAAAAATAAGAGTTTTAATGAATATTGATTTTTTTAATCATATTTAAAGTAGAAATGTAACATTTTTTGTAATGTTAGCGCTGAAAATTGTCTAAAAACGAGAAAAAAACATCGCAAATATCCGGCAGTACGCCACATATGACAAATTACATGTTACTAAATCGAGTGCCAGCCGCGACAACGTTTCATACTAAACAAGGTCAAACACGTGCATGCAGTACAAACACACAGCGGCAAACATATATGTATTGGTGAGTCTATCCCCGATATGTCGACAAATTATTTATTTTCTTCGGTCCAGATCAATAATCATACATAACATTTTTTTTAATATATAATTTTTAATTATATTACAGAGGAATACATAAATTCTGAGCACCGTAAGGTAAGAGCACCCATCGCCGCCACTACACCAACTACCGCCACCGTAAGAATGTTCTCGAAATAACAAGAAAACCGTTAAAATTTTCTCAAAAAAATATATTGAACGGTAAATACGAATGCATAGTGATCACGTGTCATTTGTTGTTTTGTAGCTAACTGTATTTATTCTATCGGAAATCTCAGTCTTCTGCAAGGGCTCGGCGGTAAAGTTGTGATTTGGCTTTTCGTTAAGCACTTTGTTAAGAAATGGTTAAATTTTATTTTTCGATTAAAAACAAAATTAATTGAATATGTATGAAAGTTACGTTTAGTTTGTAATAAATAACATATTCGGAACACTCTAAAGTAAGTTTAAATCTTTAATTAATATTTTTTAAGTGATAAAAATAGAAAATATTGCGTGGCGGTGATTGGACCCATTAATTATTATATGGGAACCAAATACCGCCACCCCTGGCGGTAATAGAGTTTGAAAACATTGAATTTTTTAATGTAAATTATAAGTATTTAATACATTTTTCAAATATTAAAGTGAACAACACAAGTTATATTTGTGTTGGTCCAATCACCGCCACTTCTACTGTACATTGCTCATCCCGTAAAAGCATCAGCAAAAATATAGTGGCGGTAATAGGGCATTGGCCATGGCGGTGATAGGCTCCACATAAACATATACAAAAATGCAAATTTAAGCTTGATAAACTTAAATATTGCAATATTTTTCATATAATTTATAAAGAACATGATTAAATAAGCATAATTTGTTTCAAAAATACCAATGCCGTAATAATGTAATTGATAAAATACAGCTTTAATTTAATTGGCGGTAAAAGGAACCATAATCGGTGATTGGGTCATTATTTTACCTTAATTTTCAGATATTAAAAATTTATGAAATATGGTTGGCACAAAAAAATGTTTTTACTCCGTGGGAGTTCCGTACTGGCAATAAGTAAAAAATATAGTATACCACGTACCACATTGCGTGATAAGATTAGTGGTAAGTATAGGGAATGAGCTAAGTCAGGATTTCCAATAATGAAGCCTCAGTTACAGGACTCTGTCGCAGAACTCACCAAAACTCTAAGCAGAGAAAATCCATTTACTGGTGGAAGACCTGGAAAGAAATGGTTTAGCTGTTTTTTAAAAAGACACCCGGAATTGGTGCAAAGAGTTTCACAGAACCTTACTTCGGCCCGATCAAAATTAACAGAGAGCAACATCAAGAATTGGTTTCAAAAAATTAGGACCTACTGCCGGTATATAAGCACCCACGACTTACATTAAGTAGTTTGATATTTGATTACTTATAATAAATACTTGAATATTTAATTTTATTTTAGACGAGCCATTCTTCGATATTTTGGAAAGCAAAATAGCGCCTTCCTTATTAACAGAATTTCAAAGTTCTTCTTAGGATTCAGACGGTGATCTTCAGCACAAATGTGTATTTGAATTGTGGCACAAAATAAGCATCAATAAGGATCCGCTTTCTCGTATGATCAACGATGTAACCAATCTGGACGAAAGTTTTCGGTTCAAAGAAGGTGACGTTATTGACCTGAACGTTTTAAATGATGGTACAGTCTTAATAGCCGATGACAAAAAAATGAAAAAACTGGCAACCCCACAGAAGCAGCTTACACCTAATCCAGTACCTCACCAGGAAAATTCAAATGATACAATGTACCCAACGCCGTTTAAGAATGCACTGTATTAGCCAGAAGCTGCGCCACAGTCTAAAAAGTTAATAAATTTGAAGGTCACTCCTGTTGTAGCAACTTCAAAAGAATTCCTTGCACATCTTCGAAATCAAAAATTGGACAAAGACATGAAAGAAAAGGATATAGCTGAGAGACAGCTGAAAAGAAAATTAAGATTCGATGAAAAGGCAGCAAAACAACAGAATTCTGCAAAAGTGGCTAAAGTACACAAAGAAATTATGGCATCATTTGATACTGGCGATTACGTTGTTGTGACCTATGAAGGCGAATTGTTTCCTGGTCTTGTTCTAGGTAGCAATACAACCGATAATGAAGTGCAAGTAAAGACCATGACAATGGCAGGGTCAAACTGGAAGTGGAATGCGATCGACGATATTTTAAATTACCCTGTTGCAGATATTGTAAAAAATTTTACGCCAACGTTGACTAATACTAGGGGGTTTTATTCCGTCCCAGAAGTGGTATCTTTAAAAAAGAAGTAATACTTAACCTACTTGCCTAATTTCATCATAGTATGTACTTATATAAGTAAGTACCTATTATTTATGTGAATGCCAATGAAGGTGCAATTTTTTATTTACAAGAATGTGTTTTTTTTTTTTTTTTTGTATTAGGAATGTGTTTTTTTTATATAAATAATTTAAGTACATACCTAGGTATAATAGAAAACATTTAAACGTAGGTACATAAATAAAATGAATTTAATTCGAACAAACATTATCTTTAAATGTGTTTAAAATGGCTTTAAATTCATATGGCGGTAGTTGGTTCCTGCATTGGCGGTAATTGGATAAAAAAAAAAATTGGGTGGCGGTAATAGGGAACAATTCTTCAATGAAAAAACTTTAGTTAATTAATTAAATATAAAGCTCATCCTCACTATTGTTTTATACTTAAATAGGCGATATATAACAGTATAGAATTAAACAAGAAGTTTATGTTTTCGTTAAGAAATATAAGAAATACACACAAATTTCTTAAATCAAGCTACTAATGTGGCGGTAGATGGTGCCCTTACCTTATCTATTATATTTCTTATCGATATTTACATTATTTGAGTCGAATTGTAGTAAATACATATTGCAGGGAGGGAAAGGTTAAAAAAGAATGTCAAAAAGCATTACTAAAAATAAATAGTTACTAATAGAAGCAAGAAAAAATAAATAAGCCCAATTGAGC
>JAHZMQ010000055.1:0-33693 GCA_031772345.1 Himalopsyche anomala | reverse complement strand
TTAAATGATTGTTAGAGTTTATGAGAAATTTCAAGAATGTTAATAATAATTCCTCTTCACCTAACAACAATGGAACTTAATATATTTTTATTTTAAAACCAAAATTTTCGGCAAAGGTGAAGTAAAGAGTCTTTGATTCATCAAGAAAACCACATTCGCGGCTTTCAATATAATGTGTGAATAATGATATTCGATTTGCTTTCATTGGTTGGCTACAAAAATAACTCAATGTTAAACGGCGAATTATTAATCCACGTTGAAGCCAGTTTTAGTACACATTATGAAGAAAATTCATTTTATCAAGAAAAACGAGAGGTTTTTATTCATTATATAATAAGGAAAGCGTCTTTTCATTGATTTGCACTCAGTCTCAATGACAAGTCAACCAATTGTAGTAACTACTTCATCATTTTGCCCTTACTTCGTACTATGTTTTCCATGCATCTTTGATCGTATCATCGTCTCTCTCTATATAGCGCTCTCTCTACATAATAAATTTGGAGATACTTTATCCTATTTTAGCTTCTGAGTGTATTTTTATTCAAAATTTCAATTCTCCATTTCCATTTAATCGCTAAAACTTAAAAATATGGTATATTAACAATACAATATCGAAAATTGGTTCTCTCTATGATTCGCTTAAAACGACTTTGTCTACCGTAAAGATGGAACAAATATTCCAAAAATAATGAGATCACCAACAAATAATATATCACCGTATATAACATATTATTAGTTATTCAATAAATGTTAAGTAAGAACACCTCATTTGGTAAACTCAATTTAAAGCTTTATTGTTAAGGAAAGTGTGTTTATTTCTGTTATTCATAACTTTAGTTTGTAATCACAGATCACAAAAAACAATTTTAAAAATTATTTTTGGATTTCTGTTCGGAGGCATGGGTGATGTATGCGTAAAGAGTTGATTTTGCGTTAAAAAAAAGATAAGTGATTAGCAATCTGTTTCTTGTAAAAACTTTTCTGATAAAAACTCCATTAGTACTCCATAACTCCTCATTGGGCGAGCGGAAATGCTAAACAAATAGAAAAAAAAAAACTTTGAGAAAACTCAATATGACGTTCTCCATTCTTACATTTGAAGCTGAATTTTGGTAAAAGTAATAACCATTTGTAGCCCAGAGAAAGGTCAGGATATTTTATTTTCCATATTTTGATTGCCCTGGCTTTCAGCGACAAAATTGTGCTACCTGCCATCGGATTAACATTCTAAAAATCGTTCTTGTTACCCACCACATGAGACGAATCAATTATTGAAGAGACTGGAAACTCAAAAAGGAATAAGTTTCCATGCACGCTTCTTCCAATTATCGCATCAGTACAATCTTTAATTTTCGTTTGTTTATAAACATTTCTCCGACAAAATTACCTAGTCTTGCTATTTCAAAACAACTTATTCGTTAGATATTACATTTCGGGTAATGAGTGCATTAAAATTAGCTTCCCCAGTAATTGCGTACTACCTAAAAATTGCCTAACCAAACTCGCTCAGAACAGATACGTTGTATTCTAATTTAATGAACAATTATGTACGTTGAAGTATCGCCTAAGCATTTTGTGGTGTGAATAAAACAATACAAAAATGAATTAAATGTGTAAATGGAAATGCTACCTGCAAACCGCAGATTATATTCCATTAAGTAAACGTCACCTAAAAATCCAGCTTTATACTTTCTTTGTAGCAAGCTGTTTATTCCATTTGAACAGCATTTTCTCCGACCGACTTATCGCATACTGTTTCGTAGGCAGTGGATGTTTGATGATGTCCTAAAAACAAAACCTTCCCGATCCTTTCAATAACTGGCGTAGCGAAGGTAATTCAGTTTAACCACTCTAGTCCATGTTCTAGCCTTAATCCGTCTATTATTCCAATACAACTCTCTTTGGAAAAATACTTGAGACGACTGAGAACAGTTCTCACATAGAAAATGTGTAAGTGTTTTGAATAATAATTTTAAAAGTACCATATTATTAAGCGTTTAAAAATATGTATGGTTGGCCCACACAGACATGCAATATGTTATTTTTGGCCCACTAAGTCTGATGTCAGTTGAGAGCATCCCTGTTCATAGCAACCCTGTAACTATCCGTCTATTTTTACACACCTAGTATATTTATAACACTGTAACCCCCTAATCTACACTACCCCGGAATACGCGCTGCGGCTTGAATATTCTCCGCAAATCCCCCAATTTAAACTGTCGCATTCCATTTTTCGTTGCTATAAGACGGCGTCTGTGCGCTTTGCATTGTGAGCATCCACTTAATACTAAATTAAGTTCGGTATGACCATTTTTTTGCTGAAAAAACCAAATCACTTATTTTGTATGAGATTCACTCTCCCACCATTACACTAAAATAACCCAGAATTAACACTGTCCCGTCTTTATGTTAAATATGGGTTTACTGTACACGTAGTAAACCAATTGAGTTTTTAACACGTAGGACAAAAACGACCATTACATAGTTTCTGATATTTTAAAATAATGAATGGAAACCGAAGAGGTCGTTGGTTATTATGTAAATGTTCTTTACCCATTCACTCAAAGAAATGAATGTTTTACAATCAATAAGCAGTAACCACCATATGTTTTCACTAATGGATAACTAAGAAGTCGTTACAGATATAAACCAAAAATCTCTCGTTTACAACTATTGCTGAAAAACTATTTAGGGAATTTTTAAAATGTACAGTGCCCGCATTGATTAAAAGTGTTTACATATAGATTTTTATTGTATACAAACAAAGCCTGTCATTATTTCAATTTGATAATTAATTTAAAAACCCACATCTAATGTCGCATTTATGTGCATATTTGCTTTGTGAAAATAAAATGTATATAACCTCATTCGAGATTTTTTAAATTTTAAATGTTTTGGTTTCTTTTTCGCTGTGTTTGTCTGTCATATAAATACAGAATATTTTTTTCCGTAATGCAAATTTATTCCGTAAAAAATGCATAAGTTATTCTTTTGATTATGTGTAAGAAAAACTGTTTTCAAAAGACATTTTTTCTCAAAAACATGAAATAAATAATTCGTGATTATGGTGATTTTAAAAATCCAACCGATTTTACATATATTTAATTTGACTATCTAACCATGCATGGATATTGTGTTTTATTCTTCGACTTCCAAAAAAAATCTTTCATTCCGTATTGGGCGATCCTCATACTGGTGACAGATTTGTGATATGAATTAAAACTGAAATTATATACGCAAATTCCGTGATAGAAGTAGAGTGGTCTTTAAATGTATGAAATTTTCAACATCATTAATCTTTTACTTATAATATTCAGAAGGAATATCCTGGACGCTTTCACGGCTGTTTTGTTGCTATGGTGCCAATATTTTAACTCTCATAGCGTACCAAATATTATTGGCATATCAATATTGATTATTAATCAACACACTTGCTCAACTTTTTGAATACCAAATAAAGTCTTATAAACATCATATTTTTTTCATAACATCATAACCGGTTTCATATTAAAAATGCTCATTCATAATACCATTTTCCTGACCGGTATTAAATATCCAAAACATAACGAGTTCATAATAATGATGAAATATGATTTGCGTATATAAATCATCTGAAAATGATGATTGATAATCTTAAAAGTGCCTGGTTGGTAAGTTATGTAAAAGGTTTTTTCTATTTTTTTGGCATTTTCTTTCTTTATTTATCATTTTATTTCTTTGCTAATTTTTTATACTTTATGTAATATTTCGTTTTGTGAAAAGTACAATATGTTGGACCAATCGGCATATCATCAGCGTCAGCTGAACGTGTGTTGGTTCCTTTTTTGAAAATGAAAAATAATTTATTTTCTGGCAGTTAAAAAAAATCTTGAATACCCAAAAACAGTCATAAAAAATAACTATGTCTTTCAATAACGCCTTTACGTACTAAAAACGATTCTTGAGATAAACTTTTTTAAAACATCATTCTTCCCAATCTGGCATGATACCGTTTTTATAATTATAAATTAGAACTTTTTATTCGTAAATCCTGCATAATAAACAAGCAATTTGAGGAGACCAAACAAAGTAAACACATTACTGCCAAGCATTTACATACACATTCCATCTTTACGGCTATTACAAATCAAGAGTACATAACAACTATAAACTCATTCATAAGGCGAGCTTTGAAACAACATATGACAGAATATACATACAATACAAACACGCATCTACCATAATAATATAATATGACAACAATACATTACATAACTAAATGCCTGTGTAATTATACCAACGTACAATTCTCTGAGCTGTTCAGAAGCAAATAGTGCACAATAGTATATGTAATGGAGAAAATTCTAAAAAAACAGTTGTAGCAACAAATTTATCTGTTTTCTGTTTTCCACATTGCAGTTCTTAGTTCAGTATATAAGGGTTCTAGGATACAAAAGCAATTTTAACCAACAATTTTAAAATTTGTGCCGCAAACAATGTTTAACCATACATATATGTTTCACAAAAAAAAATGTTGTTATTTTGAGATAAGATTATGTTTTCAATTGTAATCTCTCTACTTCTATCTGATAAAACTTTCATAAAATAAAATTGTGCATACCTCCATGAATATTTCTCTAATTAAGATTTGAAATATTTTTTTTTATTTGGATTGTAGTTTTCCGTTTGTTTTGAGTATATGAATTTTTATAATTCAAAAATTGACGCGTAGAATTAACCACACTTTTTTTTCCCCTTCTATTTTAACAAAATGTGGGAAATATCGCTTCTTTTGAAACCTAGAGCGCCTTATAAATGATATTTCAATACGTGGACAAGTGAAAATTTTTACTATTTTTTTTTTATTTTTATATATTTTTTTTAAATACCATATCCGGCTCCCAATGCGTGAAGCATACAAATGAACTCCTAATGGAGTTTATCGCAACAGAAGGGTTCCTCACACGAAGAAATGATGCTTGTGTTACTCCACTCACCTTGCTCCCAGACCCTCTCTCTTTTTCCCAAGAAGTTTAGGGAAATCCTTTTTATACTATTTAATACAACTAAGCGGTGTTTCATCTTCGTTTACTTTCTTTTTTGGTGATCCTAAGTTTGTAATTAATCCAAATCATTCTTTATTTTATTTATTTCCTTTTCCAACTAAAATGTTCAATGAAATATGTGATATTTTTTCAAAATTAGTCATCTCTATAGAGTATTTGTATTATGTTTTTATTGAAACACAAATAAGTCAAATCGATCGATTAACTATTTACAGCTAACAATAGATCGTTTAATAATAAATTAATTGCGGAATTCTCTAAACTAAAAATACTGAAAAATGTTTACCTAAAACACAAATAATAAACAAAGACAATTTTTTTGTCACAAACAAAAACCCCTGATTTTTTTTACCTGGATATAGTATTGCAGTTTAAAATCAGAAAAGTAGTCGATGTAAAATAGATTTTATTTTATTTCGAGTTAGAGTCAAATTACCACATGGATAGAATTCAAATGGCCGATTTCCAAAAATAAAATGTAATTGTTTTTCATGTTTCTATTAAAGAATTTTGACATAAATAAACCATAGCTCAAACCAAAATTGGTTGTGATAGAAACCATAGATTTTAAAATAGTACAATGTGGATCTACTTGGTATCAAGTAGACGGAACAATAAAAAAACGTATTTACCTCAATATTCATATTCTTACGATATCGAAGCCAGTATCATTTTTGTGGATGCGCGCACAATAATTTTAATTAAATTGGTTTTCGTCCTTATGAACTTTTCAATCATAAATTCAATAGTTTTTGCGTAAAAGGATCAATGTCCCACAGTGCCACAGAATTTTATTTTGTTTGTTATATTTTTTAAAAAAAAAAATAATTGCACACTTTATATTTATAGCTTTTTGGAACAATAAATTTTGATATCTTTGTTATGTAAAGAAGATTTATTCCAATTGGTTTATCTGGTGTCTCGAGTAAAAAAATAAATTAACTTTAGAGACAATTAAACTACCTCCGGCGAATCAAAAAATGTCAACAAAAAGAAACGTTTACATCAATATTATATTTACAACAAATATATCTTGCGTACACATTTAAGTTTAGCCCATATTAAAAAATGTTCTGTTTTCAAAAATCCTTTTTTTTGGAAATTTACAACTACCCCACAGGCACCATTTCCCCAATATTTTTTTAAAAAAAGCTTAAACATTGTGAAAGATTCAGATATTTAAGAAAAACTTGTAAAATTACTTATTAAAATTTTCAGAAAATTTAACTAATATTTTGATTGATAATTCCCAACTGTTAATATTCCATGAATCTACATAGTTTATTTACTGATCACGCTTTTTGGATTATCAACTCATTGAACGTGTTGAATGACAAATCCGATCTTTCTATAAATAAAACTGTAGATAGAACACATTTTTTGTTTTAATTTGTAGTGCTTTTTTTTCCCACCCACGAGTTGATAGTTAACGAACCTTGAAAACGTGATCAATTAATTCTAAAATGAATTCACTAATTATAATAAAACCTTCAAGATTATGATAATAATCTCCACGATACGTGTCCCGTAAGAAATTAACTACTTACATAACGATAACGTAATAAGCGATAATCTGATATATATTAGCATCGGTCTATTGATACCTTAGGATTGTCCTCAGTTTTATACCGTGATTCTAGAAAAATATGACCTCCACCCCCGTGTGTATGCTCATCTCTCAGCTCTAACAACCTAACCCACGTTAAAGAAAGTGCAGAAGGGTTTATCCCGGAAGATTAAAAACCGGAGCTTTCTCCCCTCTAGCAACCCTTTACCCGTCACACGATCACCTTAACTGTCTTTTCCCATCTCAGCAGCAACTCTTCCATGGATAACAGAATAGCGGTCTTGAAAGGGAATTTAAACTGTAGTATAAGTGCTCTCGTAACAACGCTTTTCGGGTATATCACTTATTTTGCAATAATAGCCTGTAAGTTTATGACAGCGCAGTCTTTTTGCCTAATCGCAGTCTTCGTACTATGTTATTCCCAAAAAATTTTAAACAAAAAAGCACTTATTTCACAACACTCATCCATTTCCCGTATTTTTAAAAATATATCCTGTGGTTTAATTATTAATCACTAGACATTGTCTTCCACCATTTACTTGAACCACAATTTAAAAATGCAAAAATTTGATATTATTATTACAAAATTAACATTAAATTGTCGCCCTGCAGTGGCCCAGTTGGTTTTAGAGCTTGCTCTACTACCGATCACGAAGGTCTGGTTCGATTTAACCCGGCCCAGAACCAGTGCGAATTTGAGAATAATATTGCAATTCAAAGTTGTGAATCGAAGACAGGGGTGTTTAAGATTCATTTCAACCATATGTTCTCTCCTCCCATCCTTCTGATCCTTATCTAAACCTGTCTCCACCACTATCCTATTCTAGTCTTATCCTTCTTTCCTTACAACTCACTTGAAAAAAGTTAATTTGAGCGACTAGTAGACAAAAACACCATTTGTTGATGAAACCTCCCATTAGAAGGCCATATGGTTTCCACATTGGGACGGACATGAATTTTATAAAATATTTTATTAAAATAGTGTAAGTGAAAAAAAAAACAGTAAAATAAAAGTTCCAACGAATATTCGAAACCCCCCAAATAATGTAATAAACTGGATGAGAATTATCGATTTTGGTATAATGACAACATATTAATTGGTATTTAAAATAAACGCACTGCACACACAGGCTCTAAGACCCTTTATATATATAAAATAGCCTAGGAAAATTTCTTTTCTAATTAGACCACCCACAGGAAGGCGTACTTTTTTTCTCATCTCTCGTCAGTCTGAGGACCTTAAATTTTACTATTAATAAAAAATATATTAATTGATATTAACTATTTACGCGTGACTATTTGATAAACCAACAGTTTTGAACGCCGAGTGACCAACGTCTATAAAATCGATGACGTCCGTTGCACGCCTACCGAAAACAACATGACTCATTGTCCCATTGGTCTCGTTACGCAAAGGCAAAGCTGCGTAGACGAGACGCGGATAACGAAAGAGAGGCAACGATCGCCTATCGTTTTGTACACAACTGTAAATAACACACCTACATACCTACACTTATCTGTTTTACAACTGATTAAAAAGTGAAGTGAAATGTTAATGTGGTCTTCTTCATTGTTTTATATTACAACAAAACAATTGCGGCCAATAAAGGTAATTAATTCTGCATATTAAAAATCTGAATTAACGTATAACAAATATACTTTTAACAATAAATTATCAACGATTCTTCTTTCGCAGAACCGCCTAAAGTCACACCATGGCAGACAACCTGAACGAACCTGCGTGAACTCACGGATCTGCCACTATCGTCAAGGAGGTAATGTACCCATGGAAGGGGTGCAAGATGCTACCCGCATCCAACGTCCCTGCAACGCCCATGTCGCTGGCGGGCCAACAATCGCTGCTTCAAAAATCGAACTCGCAAGAACAACGAGGAATACCGACAAGCGTATTGCAAGCATCCAGAACTTCTAGCACAAGCCTACCGCTGCGAGGAAAATGAATAACCGAAAGAAACGACAAAAGAGGCAGACGTACTTAAACAGCGCCAAACTTGCCTCTAGCAGTGGTTCATATTTATAGGTCGAATACTGCATCCTCTTCACGTTCAGGGAGAAGACCAAGCAATGCGCGAACTGGTACTCAACAACACCAACGTCCACAACCAATTGTCCACCCAAGCCAACCTGATGAACCTGTGGATCTCGCGGATCTGCCACTAAGGCTATTAAATATACCTTCAACGCAGTACATGCATCCCTGGAGGTTGCAAGATGCTTGCCGCCATCTACGTCTACAACCCATTCGCTGAGCCAACAATCGCTGCTCTCCAAAATCGAATGCGCAGAAACAACGGAGTACCAGACAAGACCGTATGCACATCCCAGCAACTCCTTAGCACAGCTAGCGCAGCTCCGAGGAAATCGGATACCAGAAAGAACGAACAAAACAGCAACTACGCGCCCAGCGGCTCCAACAACCCTTGGCTAAACTTGGCTCTTGCCATGGTTCAGTAGAACCGACTACTGCCATACGCTCCGCTTCTTTTGTTTCAATGGGAAAGACCAACAATATCCAGACTGCAGACAACGACAACTCACATAACCAACAAACTCGTCAAACTTTAGCATCAGTACCAGCAACAAACCACTGTTCAAAAGCAGGTACCAAAAAAACTATCTTTTTAATCTCTCTCGTTATTTTGTCTTCCTTACTTTTTCCACTTTACTACTCTCTTATCAGCTATACATCTTAACTAACTTCTCTTCTCTCTCTGCTCTGTCTCTTCTTTACCTACTTATCCCACTCATACTACTTACAATCTCCTTCTTCTATTTTACTTATCATCTCTACACTATTTCTATTATCTCTCTCTTCTATACTCTCTTACATTTTCATTAAATTCTATTTCTCTTCTCCCTTCTATTATATCAATCTTTATTTGACTCTACTCTCATCACCTCTTTATCGATTCGGCTCTACTTCTCTTAATACTCATCCCTCTTTTCTCAATACACTCATTCGATTCTAATACCACTACTCTCTCATCTCTGTTTTATCTCTCTTCTTTTTTAACTCCTTACTTCTCATTACATACTTGATTCCTTCCCCCACCGTTTTTCAGATCAAATTGAAAAGTTCCCACAGGCACATACTCTGCTTGAACACACAAAATGGGCATCATCGATCTTAAGATGCAAATCAAAGTTCGGATATACAAACGATTTAGCACGCTTGCTCAGGATTTGCAACATAGACGACACTCAAATATCTCTCACCTTCCTCCCATATCATTTCCTACTTTACTATCACCGACCTACTTTTAACAAATAACACGGATTGAAGACGGAGTTAAAATATCACACATTAGCACAATAAGTTGTAAATTAAAAATTGCTAAAAGCACATTGTTACTTTGTAAATAAACTGTTTCATCAAAGTAATAAACATATTTTGAATTAAATGAGTGCGAATAAAATATATCAATAAAAAAGTGTAGATTTCAGTTCCCTCCTTTCGGATCCATACAAAATAATGCTAATTCAATAAAAATGATTCCATTTTATTCATAACAGTATGCAATCATTTCATCCATGTTTTCTTATGACGTTGTCACGTTAAACTATCGTCCGTAAACAACCGCACGTTAACAGCGACAACCAATTGCTCTTTTTTCTATCATTTTCGAAATAATTTTTGATTGTATTTTTTCTTTTCATTCAATAAACTGTAAAATAAATAAAATTAAAGTACTGCATACCAAAAAACCTAGAAAAATTATCTTTCAAATTATGTCCCATTGTATTTCTTAGATAAGTTGATTTACAGTCAATCTCGGTGTGAAAAATATATCTTTTATTTAGTGTAAATAAACTGTGATTGCATTTATTTAATAAATGGCAACCACCAATAGACAAACAAACTTATCAGATAGACGATGTTAAATATTAGGTCCACTGCGGTTTGTGAGACTTAAGATGCTAGATTTTATTTAAACTTGTATCTCACTCAGTGCTCAAATCACTAAATGACTAGCATTTGTACCATTGATTTTGTAGAGGCCCCACTCTTCATTTGCAAACCAATGTTTAATAAAATGAAGATATCTACTTCGAGTACAACATATTCAATACATTATTTCATTTTATTCATCCCCCCCCCTGACAAGGCTAAAAGTTTCCAGTAAAATTTTGTGAGATATTAATATTATGTTTCCGCTTAATCCTATCTCAATTATAGCACATGTAACAGCCACACATAACCCATGTTGATTACTGTCTCGGAGAGTGGAATAGCGCAAACGTATCCAAAACGGAGTAAAGTTCTTACAAATTTTCATGTAAACAAAGGGGTATTGTCAAACCAGGCGCACCACACACTAGCCAAACCGCACAACTACTACCATTTACCACTTTCATGCAAGCTTGAGTATTTTATCTTTATATATATATAACAGTTGCATTGAACTAAAATTGAAAAAAATTCCCTAGTAAAAGAAAGAGATAGATTTGACAAAAAACGCAGGCGATAAATGCGTGGAAAGCGTGTTTCATAACATTATATAAATTCGTCAGCTGACATCGGTTGTATATTTACCATATTAAACTGTTTTCAAGAATGGGTACAGGCATATATCTATTTATATATGTTTATATATTGTGGGTACTAATGGTAATAAGCAATCATTCCACAATGTTACCAAATCAATCATAACATAAATACATCTTAACACCACCAAACAAAATAAGATACATGGTATAGAATTTTTTCGAAAGTGTGTGCAATGCTATCGTTTAATCAACATATACTACGGATGCAATAAGTTTGGAACAATGCAAAAAAATATAATTTGAACCTTTTTTAACAATGCAAAGCTTTAAGGAGTATGTATGCTGCAAATGCAATTACTCCAGTAAGCGATGTTCATTCTTTCCACCCCTCGGAGGCTATCCATGGTTCACACGAGCGATTGTTGAAACACCCACGGGGTAGAGATTGCCACCCGGAACATTGTCCGATAAAAAGATGTAAGAAAAACAAAAGTGAGAGAGAACTCCGTCATGCGAAATCAATCCACGCGCTCCCTTAATAACAATCACACACGCGAGATGTGAAAGTACAATATTTAAACTTAGTAGAAGCTGTAATATCATCATATCATGAGTTAGCAATCATTAGGGCAATAAAAATGAAAATAATATTATCAACTTGGTCACAAACCAGAATTTTTGGTCCAAGTCAAACACTGTCGAACTGTCACAAACCGCCATCAGAACATTTACATTTACTTTCCTATGATTTCTCCTTATTACGATTCTCTTTATAACTATAATGACCTTACATTGTCTATAACTAAGACTCATTAAAGTATATAAAAACTATCATGAAAACATAATACTTTATTGTGTTTTATTCAAAACAGTATGCTAGCATCCGATTATCTATTTGATAAATTCTAACAGTTTATAGTTCTATATTCTATACCCCTTAGTGATAAATGATGGGTTTAGATTAAGTCCTTAAAATATGTAATCAATACAAGACCTAAGATCGTTCATACATCAAACTAACTGAATTATCACGAATTCGAAAAACATCTCATATTTATCATAACATCATACTTTCAACAGCGCAAAATAGAGTAGCTATTCAATCGGTCTAAATCTCCCCTACTAAACTCAAGATACAAACGATACTCAAACTTGTAAGTAATTTTAATTTATATCTTTGTGGAAAACATTTATATTATATAATTTCAAATATGGTGGACTAATAAATTAGCAATTAAAACAATTAAAATAAATAAAAAACATTTTAACCATACCTCCACAACACTTTCATACAAACCACCATGCGACGAGGTGGGCGCGGGTGAGCGAAGGGGGGGGGGGGCGTGCGGTGGGGGGGGAGAGAGAGGGGGAGGAGGGGGGGCGGGGTGCTGAGGGGACTGGTACTTTTTACCACCGGGAGACTTTATCGACCAAACATATTAATATATTTCTTCCAATCTGTACCTACCACGACACCGTAAAAGCCAACCTTAATCCCAAATTCTATAAAAGCGGTTGCAAAAGAAATTCGTTTGGCGTAACTAGCCCTGAATAAGAAACGGTACACTATTCTATTGAACAAAATTGCGGTTAAGATGCCATTCTAAAATTAAACAGGAAGCCTAAGAATCAACAGGGTATCATATTATATATTATATATATATAACAAAGTTTCAATAATTAAGTTACAATAAAGTACTTAGAGATTAGATGTACCTTTTCTTGCGTCTTACGCTATAATAGACTTTTATTGTTGGTAACTATAAGACACCAACAGTCCGAAAAACTGGATGTATGTTACGAGTTAGGGAGAGCTTTAATTCTACCATTAATAATATGATTATGTCGCATTGACTAATACCAAGCCTTATTTTCACAAAGACAAAAAACATATAATAGGCTTATGAGTGATACTTAGCCGTCGATGAAAAAAACACCCGCGAATATGTAAAATGGGAGAAAAATAATAACGAGTAGACTATGTAGATTATAAACAAAAACCCAAAATTCAATGAAAGCCACCAGATGAGTTATGACAGGGCCTTCTATCTACAATCATAGAGAAAAAAATTTCAAACACTCTTTACTCCTTAGAAAAGTAAACAATTTCCTTCCCATATCACATCATTTATATCATCAAAGCAACACGCTAACTGAAAGCATTAGTTCTGAGATTTCCAGTCAGTTTTGCGTACTGAATAATTATCTTATCCTACAATATGAAGTTATTATTCGGCAGAAGATTTTGTATACCGCAAACGTACTAAAAAAGTGAAATCATCGGCCCCAGCAAAAAACTACAGTGGTTTAATAACCATGCTAAAAAAATGAGAATTAATGGACGAGCATGACAACACCGGTCCTTATTTAAAATTGAAAACCACAGTTCAAACTATCCGATATATATTTTTGAAAGTTTAGTCAATAAATTATACACTAAAAAAGTTTGTTCTACGTTATAAAGAAAAAAAACCTTTGAATGATATATTCTTAAACTTTTCTACAAAAAATGTAAGTCTCAACCTTCAGCGAAATAGTGGAAATTGAAAAGTTATAATGGTAAAAAATGGGAGAAACGTTCCAAGTCAAATAACTGAGAACATAGTTAGATGGGATGTTCTGAAATTGACAGTAAATTGGTAATCATAGTCGTAAGCCGAAAAAACAGTGGCGGACTCCCACGCTAACGAGAGCACACGGCTGCACCACTAACAAATATATAATTTAGACAACACGATTTAGGATATTTCTGGAATTGTCAACATTATAATCGTAAAGTTATCACACGAACGATTGTTGAATTATTATAATATAACTTTGTATCTAGTTAATAGATACAACATGTCGTACACGGTCATAATAACAAGATGTCAAACTTGTTGTAAAAGATATATAAAGTCAGCCATCTGAGAAAGAAGCCATACTAAACATATATACAATGCGTCTTAGGTCTCGTAGTTAACAATACTCCAATGATTAGTTATTAAGCAGCTGCGACATTTTCTCAATCAGTAGATTAATACTATTACTAAACTGACGCCACAATTTTAAATATGGCACAAACGTCTACACCATGTCGTTAAGTTCTCTCATAAAAAATACAAAATTAAGGCACAAAATCGATCTAATAAAAAGTACTTTAAGACTTAATTACTGTGAAGAATAAGCGCACTTTGACATTAATCATTCTACAAGTCTGCATGTCTTAAATCCGCAAAATACTAATTAGCTAACTGTAATATTTTGATTTATACCTCAAGTACGTTTCATAAACAAACACTGATGAAACATAACCGCAAAATACTCATCATCTAACAACAAATATAACAAAATAGTTTATTGTTGTTTGTATTTCGTTTTGCGAGTTGCATAATATCGCAACTTGGGGGGGGTAATATGAACAGTAAATTCAATTGCATTGTAAATGCGAACGTTTATATAATATGTATTTATTTAACTGATGTTTAAATTCGTTTCAACAAAATCAACACAATCGATAATAAATTTTTCTTCTTTTTTCTTATATTTATTTTTTTTTTTCTATTTCTTTGTAAAATTATGCTTCTTTAATAATGACTAACTACCAACTTAATGAATTCCACCGCAATCACACCGGCGTTCTTTAGGTTAATTCATTTGCGCTAGATAAAATTATGTACACATAGACACAAAACAGACAACATTACTCTATTTCTACACAGGGTAATAATAGCAACGTATTTCATGTTCTACTAAACAGGATTTTGTTTATATTTACATCTAAGTATCGGCCAAGATATTATCGGCTTTCGAGATCCTATTGAAACACCGTAGAAGCTCCAAATCTAATAAGTCGTAAATATTATATTGGCTATTTCGAAATTGGGAATTAGAGTGCGCGATAAGAAGATGCATTGTGTCTATCTTCTCGGAGCCAGTTATAGAATAGCAGAGAAAAAATGTAGGTATAAAATCCATAGATATCTTCTCTGATAATGGCAAAAAGCCGAAATAGCTATCAAATCATAAAATATAAAAACTGTAGAAATAAATACTTGCTTATTACCCAATTATAAAAATCGAAGTTCTCTTCCAGTAAATGCCATTCCCAATCATATACATAAGATTTAATCTTTTAAGACCCTTAAAACATTTTTTTGTTCACCAATTACCAAGACAGGAGTTGTCTCCAATTCATCGTGAGTTAGTATCGACACGCAAAAATTACTTTTCTGAAAACAAGGAGTTATTTTATAGTAGAGTATATATAGACGGATTCCCAACAAGGAACAATAAATAAATACATACTGCCAGCGACAGGCCTATAATTGTCAAGTGTTTTATAGCTGTCCACGGCCATCTGAGACGACGAATCCAAAGCCTCTTTGGTGAAAAATTATATACAAGTAACAATTTTCCCGTCCGTAAAGTTTTCTCCCCGCTCTGTCCGGCGAAGCACCTTGCGCAGTGGGTGATGCGCAGTCATGGAGCAGTCCATACCGTCATACAGAGTTGCCTCCATATTTAAATTGGGCTCTTGAGCATCGGCAACTTTACCACCCTTTTATGGCGAAATTTGAAAACCGCTCTGCCAAGTTTTCTTTCTCTTTGCGCTCAACACGCCGCTGCCTCTATGGTATGCACGTCAAGTATTTCCCTACCACAGCAAAGACACTGCCTGGCGCCACTAAAATTTAATTTGAAACAATATTCACCTGCAGACACTACCCATTGCCAGATCCTTTTCCCAACTGCATTTTTGTAAACATGTATTTTAATTCGTTACAATACGTTTTTTTAAATGAGTCGATTCGTTACCACCTTAAACAACCGGAAACAATATCTTGAAACTGGAAATTAAAATGTAATTAAACCGAGTTTAGTCAAGACCTGTGTTTACTCACCTTTATTGTAGTAACAACTCATCTTCAGGAGTGCCTTTAGCAAAAACAATAAACACAAGTCACACAATTAGTAATCTCAATAACCATTGAACATAAAAAAGATATAAATTCGAACATGTATTGACTAGTTTTAAAATGTTCTTTCTATTTAAAAAAGTTACGTAGTTATCAGAACCAACTATTTTCATATGAGATAAAGTAAGCTTACAACTTTGTGGAAAACCAATCTATCATTAATAAATAATTGTGAATAAAAAATATGAAGTTTTTTGCTTTCCAACTAGCTAAGAGACAGTTTAAGAGACCTCAAAGAGTAGGATTCGATTTAAAAACAAACATTATAGTGTAAAAGATCATATACCATTGAACTAACACAGCTTAACAAAAATTATCCTATCACCCTCGCTGCACCCTGATAGGTGCCTAATTAAGATGTTTTCAAAAAAACACAAACAACATAAGATTTATATTAGATTATAAGCAAGACAACTTATGAATAATGTAGAAAAAAAGAGTGGATCTATTTAATAAACTAATGTTCTCCTTCTTCCTATCTCCTGGTTGGGACCCGTATAACAGGCTAAGAGGATGAGAAGTAATATGGATGAGACAACAGAAAAACAACTGGCCTAAGTTGTATTAAAAGTAAAAAGACAAGTTCTCTTATTTGCATAGTTTTTTTCTGCGAATGGTGCACGAATCAACCGTAAAATGCGGCATGAGAAAAAAAAAATCGTTCGTAGAAAACAATCAGGTTTTAAATTCGAAAAAAATATATACAGAGTCCAACCCGATGAGTACATGCTCAAAACCAATGACCCCTTAAAATGACTCGAGAATAGATGGACAACTCCTCGTTTGGGCGGATGCATTTCCTTGTTTACCACCTTGCGCCCCGAACCACAATGTACAATAATAGCAGATTAACAGCGCGGTGCACCAACGGAATGCTAATTGGAGAAAATTGTTAACACAATATTTCTGCCTCGTCGGGCCAACAGATGAAAAAAAATAAAGAAGCCGATTGGTTTCCTTGTTTACGGATTTTTCTCGATACTCCGATAGTGAGAATAGGTATTGTTGCTTCGATTAAACGTTGTTATACATTCAGATAAAAAAATACACGAAACATTAGCGAAATTTATGATGTTTATATCAAAATAAGCAGCCAGATGACTGTTGATAAACACGTAAAGAGGAATAAACAAAAAAAACCTGCTTTTTTTTTTATAAATAAACATTTTTAATTACAAAAAATGTACGAGTAAATCAATAATGTACGTGATCTTAAGTAATCCATTCAGATTGTTAATTCAAAACAATCGTGCCACCTTGGCCTGAATATTTTGCAGAGAAGCAATTTACTAAACTTACCTAAATTTTATACTAGAAAAAGCAAGATGAATGATCAATTAAAAGTATAAACAATAAAAAGTAAAGTTTTCTAATATAACAAACTAATATCGATTAATTTTAATGCAAAGGGCCCAACAATTTTCCCTCATGCCGTGTCTCGAATTACAACGGCAGTAAAAACACTACCTTTTTTAAAAACAAATTCGCGTATTGCGACTTCGTATAAGAAGTTAAACCAAATTTTAGAGCTTTTCTTATAGTGTAATTTTAATTTTTGAATGACAAAATCAGGTCTCCTATTTGATACATACGGTAGCTTCATACTCAGCTATCTCAAAAAAGATAACGTCGAAATTTTATTTAATACTTTAATTAATGTTCATTACATTAAACAAATCTGTAATTTTTTTTTGTATTTCAATTTCTGTGGAACGTTCTTTATTATTGTTAAACATATACGTTTTACAATGCATAAGTAATCTCTTAAAATTAATATGAGAGTCATTGTTAATCTCGCATTCTGTTCTGCAATATACCACATATTTTAACAAAACCTTTCATTCGAATTTGAACACTATTTCGCTTGGATTGCGTAATTACGCTAAAATTTTTTCTCATCACATTTCTTGTTGTATAGTAAATACATTGAGACCATACGACACTGTAAACATCAAATGTATCAACAAAAGCAAATGGCTAATTATAAAAAACGACACGTTATAAAGTGAAAATAAATAATAGTACATATACAGGTGTTTCAAATTAAAATTTTAATCCCACTTGTAACACAATACTTCAATTGAACTTTTCACAAGCCGCAAATGAAATATCCACTGTAATATTATGATTTAGTTTTATATTAAAATATTCATTGGGGGCCGTATAATTTTGCGCGCTCTTATAAATATCATCGACCTGTATTTTCGCGATGAAGAATTACGATCCTGGAGATAAAAAAATTTCCTCCGCTACTGGATGAAAACGAAACCGCCAAAAAATCGGATTACGTTTTTAATCGGATTATAATCGGCCATATCCAATTCAATTACAATATCTTAATTGAATCACAAGCACAATTTGTTTATTTCAACAACAATCACCACTGAAGCCCTCCGAGGTCTGAGAATGAGAAAAAGGTCTTGACGGAAGAAAGGCAAAGGGGGACGGCCGAACTGATATATTGATAAATATTCTTGAACATATAATGAATGAATTTAGTAATTAATGTTTTTTTATTATAGACTTAATTTGAAATAAAATGTAGTTTATTTCAACAAAATATTGCTTTATTTTCAGTTCATGACGGGCGAGTCTCTTAATGAAATATTTTCATATCATTGAATATTTTTCGCAACCAGAAGGCCTTTTAAAAGCCCATTGTAAAATCCGGCTAATTGGGTTAAAAACAATATTATTACAGTGTTGTAACATAACGAATTTCAATCTCCAGAATCCATTCTACGAATTAATCGTTCTTGAAAATTACATCTAATAACAAAACTTTGTATTTTTTTTTCAGTAAGTTTTATCTCTCCCGGATCTTTTCATCCATATTTTACTAGTTTACTTACAAAGATATACAATATGACTCTGAAAAATGCACTTATTAAAACGTTAACAATGATCAAATATTTGTAAAATTTGCAGAATTAAATGTTTTTTAATCGTAAATAAATAACATAATTTATTATAATGATTTACAATGTGAAAGTTTAAGCGTGAAACGGAAACACGATTTTTTTTTTTAATTATGTATTTTTTGTTGCGCGCTTTTTTTTTCCTGACATTTCCATTTTGGCATACTACATAAATTACCATGAATTTATTATCTCTGATCAGTTAAGTGATGTGATTGCGCAATCTAACAACTACAAATATTAACTCAAATAACACAAACATGTTTATATTTCGTATTATCTTATGATGGTACCACGGTGAAAATAAAATTGATAACCACAGAAACAATATTTTTAGCAAAAATAAATATTTTCAAGGATAAAACACTTAATCAATATCGTAATTAACCAGAGTTTAAATTGAAAAACAAACGACTATATGCCGTATTATTACACAAGGAATTTGTTTTGTATATGAATCTTTACACTCAACTTTAAAGATTATAAGGAAATTTGGAAATAATAAATCGGGACTTATTCGTTAATATTCAGCACCAGATCAACCAACTTCTTTCTTATCGTAATGAACGAAATACTTTTGAATCTCGTTGGTGGAACTATTTTAATATTAGCTTTTTAATGAAAGTACCTTTTTATAATATTATTAAACATATTTTATTCCTTATTTTCAATTACAAAGTCTTATTTAAATGTCCTTCATAACGCGAAAAAAAAAATTATATCGATTTGAAAAAACAAGTCGATACTTATCATTTAAATTCAGAATAAAAACACTTTATATGTCTACGGCCTTATTAGAGTAATATTTCAAATTGTAATTTTATCAAATAAAGCTTAATCGCTAGCGACAAATGAAATATGTGGAAAAAACAAAAAAATTAATAGAGAGTATTATATGTGAAAATTATTTTTTCATGATAATAAAATAATATTTATCTTTTACTAAAACACAATCCGTTTCATTTTAAAATTCACATGCGTCTGTCGCCCAAAAGAATACGCAGCTTCTGGATTTATTATAAAAAATAAACTGATAAGCACAAACTATAATAATTTTCCATCGTAATTTAATTTAAAACATCCAGCGACAAAATCTTTTCTCTTACTTTGCTCCCTAACAAATACACTTTCATATTAATCTACACTAAATATTATTTATCTTCAAAATTGTTTTCTTTCTCCATCGTAATTTTATTCAAAAAGTCAACTACAGCATATTTAATCCCAAAAAATGATAATAAATTATCGGTTTTATCATTAAAACAATATATCTCAGTCAAGCGAATCCGTTTTTACGTCAAAAACGATAATATCATAAATATAGTTAAGTTTGCTAAAAAAATAAAACGGCCCTTTCAATCTTATAGTTTCATTAAAAATAAGAGGACAAACAAAACATTTTACTGAAAATACCCACAGCGTTTTCCATTTTATTCATTCAGATACACAACCCTTACTTTCAATCAAACAGTTAGTAATGTAAAAGAAAATGAATTGTTCCTAGGAGAACCGTTCCTTATTCCTCTAGTCCCTTAGCATATCAATTTCTCACCGACCTATCCAGTTTTCATTCTTGTATATTTGTCCATGAAAACAGATTCCCCCTTTTGGTCTTTTGGTTTTAGAAATACTACAAAAAGTTCAATTAAGTATTATTCGAACTTTCTTTTCTTCGCCTATAAATTTTCTATATATAGTTTTCCGCCATTGCACTAATGATATAATTTGTTTGATTTTCTACTAAGGTATGTATTACAGAAGAGAACTTCAAATAATATACATTCATTTTTAAAGTGGAGCCTTTTTTAATTAGTTAAATAAAATTTAATGCCAAATACATAATCTTTTTTAAAAATTTAATACAAGCTCAGTTTGATGTAAATACAAAAAATATTTTTTACATGATATACTGCTTTAGAGCCTACCAGCGCCGATAAAATACTCAAATTTGAATGTACCACCAGTGCCGCACAACAAAACGATAACCGTATATCATCGCTTAGTTACCAATGTAATTACCACGGTGAAGTGAGCTAAGTGGTATTTTAGAAGAAAATTAGGTGCGCGTTGTAATATTCTACACCTCTTAACAGTGACAGATCCAGAAATAGCCCCAGGAGTGGGACATTCTATTTTAAATAAACATGATACATAAATAATGGCATTAAAAAATAGATGATTTCAAAATAATATAGCTATATAAAAAATAACAGGGCTGTGGAGTCGTCCGCGTGAAAAAAAAGACGACTCTGACTCCAACTTCAGCTTAAAAATAATTGACGACTCCGACTCCATTTTAAAATAATTAACCGACTCCGACTCCGAATCCAAGATTTTTTTTCAATGATTCATTTTAACTTAATATATATATGTTATACCGTCAGATCATCTTTAGTCAGCCAAGCATGAAATGTTAACACTATTGACTATTTTGTTTAAATACCAACAATAAATATATTTTTCAAAAAAAAATCAAGCCGCTCATTTTTCACGACTCCACAGCCCTGAAAAATAGTAAATAACATAATTAAGGTATGTATTCTATAAAACATAGTAAACAAAAAAATAATGAGCTAATGTTACAGTAAAGTTTTAATAAATTATAAAATGGAAAATAAATTCTCCAAGGGGGGGGGGGCATGGCCCTCATAAATTTCACAATGACACGCCGCTATTGATCAATCTAATCCATAATTGTGGTGACGATCAAAATTTTTGTATACATTAATTATAAGAATTTGAATAATCTTTAACCTAGTTAAATGTATCTTCAACTCGAAAATTAGAAGCAAGTAAGAATATACGTCTTACTTCCGAGTTAGGCGCGTAAGCGATGTTTTACTTCGTTAAATATACCATAACACTTTAATGCTAAGCCTTGAAGACATGACAGATCGTACATATTAATCACGCCTGAGTAACTCACGTTTAAAGTTTTACATATCAACAGAACTACACAAGCTTTTCGTGTGCGGTTCTCGTTGGGAGGTAAACTTTTGCGCAGAATTTGATAAAGCTTCAAAAGTGTTTGAAACTTTGCGAAACATTTACATCATTGTTCATAATACACGTTCAACAACCAGTCGTATAATTAGCCATGGAAAAAAGTTCTCACGGCCATAATAAAGTTTTTTCGTATTTAAAAGATGCATTTCAAGTATTGTGATAACGAAATCTATTTATTGTCGTCTCTGGGACCTACATATGTAGTTTCATAAATATTATTAACAAGTATTTTTTATTTAATTTTATATGACAACTCTTCACTTAGTATGCATGCCCTTTAATCAGCAACACTATTTTGTAGTTTCGTGATTTATAGCGCCGGCAAGAAAATAAGAGTTTATTTTTAATCCATGCGTTATATCGTTCCTAGGTTTTGGTGAAAAACCTCATAAAAATTTCTCATCATCAAAATTCAATAATTTGACCTGACACACGCAAATAATCAATAGTATCTATGTTTTGAAAGTACTTTATTATATTTAAAAATAAAACCAAAATCTTTTAACCATATCTATAGTACATACATATTTGTACCTTATTGCTTTGAGCACAAACGATTTTGAGCATCGATTCACGTGAAACTAGTACAAATAAAAACTGTTTAAAATGAAGACATACGTGATATTGGTTTGACAGTATTTGACTTTTTCAATAGTTAAAAATAATATATATAATAATACATTTTTCTAGTCGTTTTTAATCAAACGACTAGAAAATTAACTCGTAAGCATTATGGGATATTTTAAACTTTTTCTCAATTCAATCGTGTTTTTTTTATATTATCTCTACAAAAACATCAATATGCAAGATGAGATTTTTTAGTTTTTATACTAAAAAAATAGGAATCTGCCATATAGCAAACTTGACATCTATGCTTTATTTGGGGTGGTGTATTTTATAAATATGAATGAAATCTACACATTGTCACTTTCTGTTTGCTCACAAGTGTGCATATTATAATTTGTTTATTCCAATACAAACAATAATTTACAAAACATGATATTCAATCTTGAAAATTAAACTAATTTGTACGAAACGTATGTTATTCGTAACAGTTCCATAGGAGGGCGCTATAAAAGTATTTGGTAAATAAACCAGTAAATCTTTCAACTTTTGATTACACCTGAAACTTCATAGGTAGGTTGTCATTTCTTTATTTTTATATTGTTATTATACAACTAATAATACTTATGAATACATGACACAACGTATGTTCCCTAACTGAAATTCAATATGACAAAATCACTACCACTAGGGAGTTGCGAGATAGTATTCGATTGGGCGTTATTTCGGTTGCAAATGAAACGACAGCAGAGTCACATCTGAGACAACAGTTATAACTGCACTAAGATAACAGTAGTATGCTTCGAGTATAATAACGTTTATATTAATAATACAAACACAGCAAAACTTTGAAAATGTTGCCAGAATTAAATAATAAATATGTCATGTAAAAGTATAATACCGATCTAAGCGCGCCATCAAAAAACTAATAAAAACAGCCGATTAGTTCTCATGTATTTTTTGGTATCGCATTAAAATATTTTGTCTTTAATAACAAATACATAACATTAAGACATTAATTTATCAAATTCAGCTCATACTGAATAACCGCCAATAACTCATCGTATTTTTTCAGTGCCGTGGCATATAATTCTCCTATATAGACAAATAATATTTATTATACAACGAAAATACAAATACCCCATTAAATCCACTATGTAAATGACGAAATCTTTTTGACGTCCTCTTTTTTCAATGTTTGTCGTACAATATACTTTTACTTAACAAGTAGGTTTTATAATAAATCTGAAGGCTGTCGAATCCACCCCATTGAAATATTCCTTTCCAATATTAAAATTAACGGGGCGTAGCGAGAGTGATTAGCTTACCACTATTCATATCTAAGTCATATTGCGTTATTCCTACTCTTGTTCAAAACAAAAGTTGAGCAACTGAGTAATAGCAGTTTTCGTATCCCATCAAATAAACACGCGTAAAATTTCTTCACAATCCTAAAATTAACGGAGCGTAGCAAGAGCAATTATTTAACTACCAATCTTGTTATAGCCCTATCTTTCTATCCCTACTCCCTTTAAAAAAAATAAGGGTTGAGTAACTGAGTAACAGCAATGTTTATTGAAAAACTTCTGTTGAGATACCTCCATTAGGAAGCTATATGTTCCAAATTGACGACGGACATAGATTAAAAAAATATCATAAGGTAAATTTATGTTCTGCCTCATTGTTTTAATGACGGTTAAATTCTTTTTGAATTTGTCAATATTAATAAATATTTAATAAGATGTTTGTGGTATGTTCTTAGCGTATGCTTATATTATATATGTTAAGTTTAATCCTCCCAATATGATTAATCTTCAGCATTCATGACATGTCCAATATAAACGTTTGAAAAAAAGATATCAAATTTTTATTAAGATTGTCAACATTCAACACGGGTTTTAAAATTGTTATACTTCTAAACAATATTAAAAAATATATAGTGGATTAATTGCACTCATCAAGTAAAAAATTCGTTATTTGCTTTTAAGTGCTTTGAGCTTAAAAAACGGATCGTATTTTTCCGGTCAGAATATATATTAAATGGTCGTAATATATCCGTCAGAATAAATAGTCATAATTTAAATTAAATTAAAAAAAAAAACCTAACCCAACCTTACCTAGTAACCAAAATTGTTATTAAATATTATGACCCGTATAATATTTTTTATTCTGACCAATTAATTCTTTTTCCCCTAAAAAACTCTTGTTTATAGAGATTTGTAAGAATGTACTTGTTTGAAATATAGCAATAACATGGTATTACGAACAAAGTTTAAATAAATAGTAAAAGAAAACGTTTTTTTTTTATTTCAGTTTATCAATATTTCATAAAAAAAACTTTTGGTTTACCTCCTTAAAAATAATAGTTATTCTGCAACCCGTCAATATTGAATACAAGTCAACTTTTAATTATTATTTTTTCGATAATTTGATGATTTCTATGCATACAAAATTTGATAAAGGTTCATTTTAAATACCGAGACACTGACATTTCTTCTTATTCAAAACGGATTTTATTTTAATGAAAAAAACACCATAAATTCCAGAAAGCCGCGTTCGGTAATATCGGTATGCAATCAGTAGTCCTCATCACATTTTTTGACTGCGGAAACAAGTACTTTAAATGTAAATAAAGTGTTACATTTGAACTAATCGTGTTTAATAAAAACTTATTCAAAATATTAAAATAAACAATCGTTTAATATGTCATTAATGTTCATTTAGTTTGTAACAAAATATATCGTGTAAGAAGGTTTTGTGTAAAAAAAAATACTGCTCTGCAAGCTTGATAAGTAAATTGTATTTCCCGTTAGCAGGAGAGCCTTCATTAAGGTAAATCTTTTTGTATGTGTCTGGATCTAGTTAGCAGAGCACCTGTCGCCATTTTCCCGAGCACGGTCGATAAATTTCCATATGTTTGCGCGAGGGCGACATCTCGTTGGTTGCCTTTGCCGCCAGGTTGTGCGCTAATTTTTCTGTTCAAACTAAATTGCATACAATTAAAGTAGTAACATTTAGTAAGATTTGCATAAGACACGCGAGAATAACGGAAAACGTTGTGATTAGCTACATCCTTTAATTATTCTGAAACAGTTAAATCAAGACTCATGTATCCACCAAAAATGTTTTTAAAGCCCATGTGTTGTTTTCAATGTGGACAATAAAGAACTTCAGTTTTATAGCAGTGACGTTATGGCACGATTTGATATATCTGTTTTTTTTTTTCATATTGTGCTTATTTTTAAAAATTGATATAAGATTTTGCATTTGAGGTGACAAAATTTGGTATGACAATCACTTAATTGATACATTTAAAAAAGAACCACTGAAGAATAAGGAATCTATTAAAAAATATATTCACTTTTTTAATTTACTGATAAATTAATGTAAAACAGACATATCAGGTAGTTTCATATCACCGCAGATAGGATAAAAAGAGTAGAATAAAAAAGTTAAAACAAGACTTCTTACTATTCCAATCCTAAAATAATAAGGCTTAATCACTAACATTGTCTTAAACCGTTACCTTATCATTGTTATTTGTAGTTACTTGCAGTTGTTGTAAAAAGACTTCTGTTGAGATACACTCATTCCTCAATTTTACGCGGTACCAATTTTATGCGGTTTCACTGTTACGCGGTCAGAAAAAACACACACAAAAACGTATGTTTATTAGCAGTCTTTAAGTTCCAAGCAGTGCTGTAGAATATCATCTAATTATGAGCGGTCCGTGAATTCCCAGCCTTTACTAACAAATTGTATGGCAGTATATACGTTGTATATAGTAATTGTATTAAAATTCCAATAATGACGTTGGTGTGGTTTAATAAAACTATCCAACCTCACATTGAAGTATGTAAAAAAAATAATTTAAATAAAATGATTTGGCTTCTTTGTTTGGCTTTGTGTCTCCCGAAATGCTTATTTAAAAACCTAGAAAATGTGATTTTTTCTTATTTTATAATATAGTAGTGAGGAGGCGGAATATTAATATTACAATTAATATAATTATGCTATTTAACCATGATGTTACAAAATTTTGGAAATATATGTCGAGCTATAAATCTGTTTCTTAATAAAAGTTCTCTTTTTTTTTCACATAATGGTGTATATACAATGTCTCGTTTTGCGCAGTTTATTCTGAGAACTTATCCCCCTACTTTATATGAACTCGAAATCTGATTTAACGCGGTTTCGGTTTACGAGATCTAACCACGTAAATCCGAGGGATAGGTGTACTTCGATAGGAGGCCAGATACTCCACATGAATTTTTAAAAATACAAAGTTTTTCGTTCATCACCGTTTTAATGACATTATTTTCTTTTCCATTTAAAAAAAGGTTAAATACTCCCATGCAAAATTGAGATTGTATGATGAAAAGAAACAGCAAAATAAAAATGAAATATGTTTATGTTTCAAAAAAATGTCAAAGGCTTTTCGTCATTACTGTACCATACAATTTACGAGCGTATATTTTGTAACTCAGATTATAACAGCGATAAGAACACAAGTGTATGTATACAGTTTTTATTATTCGGGGTAAGTCGCAAGAAGTTACACTTTGATCTTTAGACTCTAAAACCCAAGTCACTTACGGTCAAATGAATCGTCTTATAATAAAACGTATAAAGGTCGGACCACTGCAATTATTATGAATTTCGTGTCGCCATCCAATCGAACCGACGCTAAATGTTAGTTTTTTCTCTCTCGCTCAGAACCTCTACGATCCGGCGTAGCAGGTATGCCCAACTGCTACGCAATTATGATTTTTTTTTTATATATCGAATAGCTCGAAAGGTTACACAAGGATCAATTTATTTTTGTGGTGTCAGACGCACAATCGGTAGTGTTTGTTTTTTACGTCGTGACAAATGTTCGGTCGGGATGAGATTGAACGTGATGTGTATAAATCATGAAACATTTTTAGTTATTCTTAAACAAATACACATACAGAACAAATGTTTTTTATAGACTATCGTACTTTTCCAGCAATTTTTTTTAAATTCGTGTAATTTTTTCAATTAAAATAAATCCGCGGTATTTGACGAAAAAAAGCGCTCAACAATTTATGTTTATGTTCGTACAAATTTCGTACAGATAATATCTGTTGCAATTTTGTGCCCTCGGCAGTGACCATTTTTTAGGAAAATTCTACGTATTCATTGGATTAGATAACTTCATAAGAAAGCCGTGTAATTTACATAGCAGAGCGAACATGGATAAAAAATACACAAATACATACTAACACACCCAAAACGACCTAACGGTAAATATTTTGTAGTAGTTAATGTTGTTTTAATGGTTTTATGGATATACATATAAAGCACTATTCCTAATAAAATATATCATTTATATCAGATCAAGACCGGTTTTGGCTTATCGAGAGGACTATCAACTGATAAAATAAAAAACGATACAAAAATATGTATATGAAATTAAGCTCACAAACTATCAACAAGGTGTTTTCAAACAATAAGTGAAAAGAAATATGAAAACAATTAGTAATGAATGACAATAAAATATCTTAATTTAAATGGATAATAAATTGACAAAGAAAACTATAGTTGGTAAATCAATAAAAAAAAAACAAGATTTAAAGTGAATAAATTAAGAAAGGCACAAAAGTGATTCTAAATATAATCATTATCATATAATGCATTTTTTTTTCAATATACACATACATATGAGTATGGTATGTATATATATATATTATTATAAATAATTCAAGAAACATATTTTAAGTAGTGTTTTGCTATTTAAGTTAGGCGAATTTTATCCCTGTCATTTTTAATTGATTTAAATAACAGCCTTAAATGATTTAATCGTTTAAAATATTTTTTGGTCTTTGAAACTAGTATCTAAAATAAATAAATAACTTTGCTTTGCAACATCAATTTGACTATGTCTACATTAAATACTTTTTTTTCAAAAGAAAAAATCATGTCGAAATAAAATAATAGAGTATCAAATAACCATATCCACGAAAAAAAATATACCATTTAACCTAAGTATAACAGTATACCAATCTACGTCATAATATTTCCTGTGATGTATTGAATGAAACTCCCATTTAAAATGCTGCAAAGGAAGTTTGTTTAACGACAACATGGATGGTTTACAATCGCTGTAAGCTTGGGATAGTGGAATTCAAACGGCGCGACCTACTTCCTGGGGCTGTGTCGCCCTTCACGTCTACCATGGAATGTTCCACAAAAAGTATAAACACAAGCAGGCGGTGGAAGCGGCTTGTGGAATTTTGCGTGGGGCACCGGAAAAAAAAACACACCGCGGCGCAAAAAGTTCCACAGAGGGCAGGCGCGGCCGCCGAAGGGTTGGCCCATCAAAATTTTATTCGGTTTTGTGGAAAAGTTTGTTTCGCATTACTTCGCGTGAAAAGAATCACGGGATTTTCGGTTTTAACCTAATCCTCCGCGATTGCCCAAAAAGGTTCCCTAAAGAGCTTTTCATAACACTAGAACCCACATTCAACATTGATTAGTTTTTTTTTTGAATATAAAAAAAAATATAGAGTTTTTGTAAATACAAAATTTCAAACTTGTATGTACTCTTTTGGATGGAAAAAATATTATTTTTTTACTTTGAGAAGAGTTTTTCATATAGAGAAACCATTCATATTGTGTTAAATTCTTTTAACTATGTCACTATTGACCTGAGTTTTACCATTTTGCATCATTAGCTTGAACTAGACTCTCCTTTGTCATTTGTGTCAAATCTTATGGAAATGTACACAATTTCAATTATTCAAATTTGAGACTGAAGTTTTATCAAGCACCCCCGTTCGTTATCTTAAATAACATCAATTAAATAAAAAAAAACTCCCAAATTAAAGACTTTTTTGTAAATATATATAATATTATTTCGAGTTGATTAAGAGTCTTTTTCTATAAACCAACTCACCTGGACGCTGTAAACAGTTGAAATCAACTACTCATAATATAGTTCATCAATTAAATGTTTCGTTCATCATGTTTTCGTTTAAAAGTGTTCTTTAATATTCTTAACTAAATTAAGCCCTATATTTGTGTTTAATACAACGTTTTTCAGACAACTTCACAACCCAAACACAAATTTGTGTGTCAATTGAACATTATAAAATCATAAAAAACTATTCGTTTAGTTATCCACCACATCACTTAAATAAATCGTGTATTACACATATCGATTTATTTCATCATTATTTTTTGTGTTAAAAATATAGCACTTTTTTTCGTCTTAAAATATTCATTAATCCAGCCCTGTGCATTATTTATAACCTGTATAGAATAATTGTGAGTGTGATATTCAATAATTACGTTTTTCAGTTTAATAACAGTTATTACTAGCAAACGTGTTGGGTAGTAAATACTAATTTACTAGTAACAGACAAAAATGGATTTTCATTTCGTTTCGTAAATATATCATGTAATGAGTTTATATTTCATAAAACCCTTACAGAAAAAAGTGTAAGCTAACGCTCGTTAGAAAATTTCATTTGATTTTACACAATTAAAATGCGTGGCATTATCATTATTGTAACTTTTAAGGGAATTAAGTATTTTTATAAACGTGTTTATTTTTAAGAGATAAATAATGTTTGGCATTATCATAAAATAAAAAAATAAGATAGTTTTTAAACATAAGTAAAAGAACAGCAAACAACTGTTTTTTTAACATAAAATTAAATACCACTTATTTACTAAAAAATGACAAAAAAACAATGACTAAAATAGAAAATTTCCCTTATACCGGTTGGCATTTCTTCAATCAGATAATATTAGTACTAGAAAAACTATGATTCTTTTTTATTATTAGTTAACTTGTATTTGATCAAAAGATTTGAAATCTACTCGCTTTTTTATAAAAAAATCACAGGCAAACATACTTTTAGGCCAAATACCAAAAATCAATTAAAATCATCTTCTCCACTCCAGGGGTTCCAAATATTTCACGACGTAACCGAACAGTCAGAATATCCAAAAGCGTCGACCACTTACCAACAAAATCACCTTACTTAGGATAAATTATAAAAATGACGATGTAAAATTCATAAACTTATAAAGTACTAAAAAAACTAAAGTAATAACGTTCAAAAATAGCACTTCTGTTATGGATAAATTTTTATTAAAACATTTATTTTTAATTCAATGTTGTTTCAACTTTATTCTATAACATAGTTTATACACTCTATAATAAAAAACTTAATCTTATTAAATCAAAATAATATCGATGTGAGTATTGAGGAGTTTCTACTAAGCTGTTCGGCCTTTCGATTTGAACTCTCAATTTAAACTTCCAAAGAGAAAGGAATTGAATATTGATTCAGTCCGTTGAAAGGTTTATTGTTACAAGTTATGTCATAGAGAATTAGGATAGCACAGAGGTTAACGTTGTGTATACATAACACTTCTACCAAATTTTATATAAACTACTACTTTTCAAAACTAATTACTTTATCATAATTTCTGAGAATAAATACTCGTTGTATTGCAAAGAAAATTACTAAAATGTGTCACACAGAAAATGAAATATTAAAAGATCAACATGGCTCCTATTTAAACCGTCTAAAACCTTAGCTGCTTCTTCAATATACAATTTCCAAATGGAGTATTTTAAACGATGGTATGAATTTTAAATTGAAGCAATGTGACTTTTCTTTTTTCATTTTAAAGCGGTAATGATTAAAGTATAATTATATGTCAGTAATTTATGTTTACCTTTTTTTTCTAAATAAATTTAACTGAAAAAAAAAAATAGAATACCTCACCTTTTTGATTTTGGCAAAAACTTTATAAATTGATTAAAAATCAATTTATAAATATTTATACAGACTTCCGTTAAGATTACAAAACTTTTTTGTTTGAGACAAAGACTGTGACCACTTGGCTATAAATAGCGATAAGAACTAACTGGGAAATAATCTAATTTTCTAACAACTTTATTGTTGATGCTACTACTATTTTTAAGCTTCAAGAAAATATCTTGTTATAATGTCAATTAACGTCGCTAAAATATTTATTATTATTATTTTTACTGAAAAAATTTTGTATTTATTATTTATTATCACTACCTAAAAATTTAAATCTCGATGAATAGCTAAAATTAGTTTTATTTCAAAAAAAAATGTTTTTACGGACTGCTTATTTTATTGGCAAATAGTATTATCTGTTTTATTATCGTTTCAAAAATTCTTTTTAAAACACAAAAAAATGTTACACGATTTTTATCTTTTGAATTTTACTTTCCCAGAATCCACGAATAATTTAGCTAAGGCGTTAACATATGATCGGTAAAAATTACTAAAAAAGTTAATAAAATTAAAATGTCGTTTGCGAAGTGTAAAGCACCTACTAAAAATCCATAGCACAACTTCGCCGTGATTTTTTCAGCTAAAAATATATTTCCACCTCTGACGCAAAATACGGGAGGGTGGCGTTTCTGTGACGGGGTCGCCCCCTCACATTTTCCATTCTCTGTGGACCACTTTTTATATTCGCATTTACCCCTTTGAAAGATTTATGTAGGACGGGCCGTAATATGCACGCCACTGGAAGAAATGATGTTTTTAGTATTTTTGTTTGGCCCGTTTGGACGAATACCTTCTGAGGCTACGAATTTATTATTAATGCATGTGGCAGCGGATTCGGAAAGAAATCTTATTATGTGTTAATCAGATTTGCTGTACAAACAATAAAACAAATAATTATTATTTAGATATGGATGCGTCTTCTGTTAAATAATAATTATATTCATAATAATGAAGAATGTTTATCTTGATTTTTCTTTCAAAAAAATAAATGACATTCATATTTGGCATTACGTGCAAAAACAAATTTACAATACTTTAAATAAACTCAAATAATCAAAATACCCGCAAGGCAATAAAAGAGGCATTTAAAGCAATATGAATATATCGTCGATAAATCAAGTAGAAAATTTGTTTCAAGATAAATGAATTCAAACGCAATTCAATGTAATAACTTTACTATTTCCATTTCATATCTTTAAAGTATTCACGTTTGCTTTGATTATCATGTGATATAGCGGAACAATTGCGTTTTGCGAGTGTGTTCGTCTAACCGAAACAGATTCGTATCGTTTTGCTCAAGCCCTTACGTATACTGCTAGAATACCGAACCAAAGAGCAGAGTTGGAGAAAAATATTTCTTTTCAATACTGAAGTATGTAGGTATGTGTTAATGTCGTGAAAGAAAATGTCACATCAATATTATCGGTAACTATAATAGCAGCCAGAACTCTACGTAAATGGATTATTAATCGCTTTTATAAAAAGATCTATTCACAACACATACTACATACCTTTAACGAATTGCTTGTATACTAAGAAAATAACTTGTGGTATAACTCTCTTTCAATGTGTTCACTGTCAATTCTGGGTGGAAATATTCATTGGATTTTATTAACAAAAAAAAATACTTTTGTACTAATTCCGCATAATTAATTTAAGATCAGTACTGGTTTCGTTCGTTGCAAGAATTGTCAATTGATATCAATTCTAGTTCAGTTGATTAATCGTTCATTTTTTTATAAAATTCACTTTTTACATTTATTTTTCAGCCAGTCACTTCTTCATTATATTCAGTTATTATTTGTTGATATGTTTACATTGACTTATTGAGAGATAATTAATTACATATGCTTAAGAGTATTAAATAAGTGGCCAGCTGAAAAAATTGATTGACAAAATTTACGAAAATCGCAATAAAGTCTGACAGTTGAACCGTCTCCATGCTTACACGGGTGTGTCTTCGTTAAGCGCATAAACTACAAAAGTTAATGAAATGAACTTATTTAAAAAATAAAAATAAAGTTAATTTTATTCTCCTAGCCAATATAGACAGTGAAAGGTGTTCAAATTAAATTATGAACTCTAGCACAACAGAGTTTCATATGATAATATAACCAAAAATTCTCACTCTCCAAAATTTATCTCCACTTAAAAGCCAAAATACTTGTTTTTAGTTTTTAATATACTATCTTGCCTGATAACTATTTTACTTTATCTTGGCTGTGGTGACAAAAAAAGTTAAATATCGTTTACGATATGAAAGCATCGATATACAAACACAAAAGGTATTTTTTGCTGTGTCAAATGTTGGTAATGCCA
>JAHZMQ010000054.1:0-34326 GCA_031772345.1 Himalopsyche anomala | reverse complement strand
CCAATAGTTTGTCATTCTAAATATTATATTTGTTTAGTATTTAATATAAAGAGGTCAGTATATTTTTTTATATCTGGTCAATGCCGTGATTGTGAAAGCACGGTTAACATAAATTTTGTCTGGAAGTAAAAAAACATATAAATCTTATAAATACTAAAATACTGACTACTTCCTGTTTGTAAATACTCAAAAATTATTTAAATAATGAGTACTGTCATAGCAGTCTTAAGTTCCAAGCAGTGCTGTAGAAAATCAGCAAATTCTGAGCTGGCCGTTGAATCCTTGCCTTTACTAACAAATTGTATGGCGGTTATACGTACATCAACTCTAAATACCAATTTGTGAGCTTATTTTTCGTTAAATGTAACATGTATGTTTGAAAGATTTCTCGTATGGATATTCTGTGATTCGTTGGTGTTATTAATTTACAATTTACGATACATCGGAAGGGCCATATATGCAAATTAAGTAATGATTGTAAGAAATATAGCGAATGGCAAGATATGTGATGTGTGGTAAAAACCAATAAAATTTAACTTCCCACTATTAAGTATCACAATTATATAGAATATAAATTATAAATTACATAAACGACGGTAACAAGCGGAATTCATATAATATTATATAAGATTTTGACGCCTATTGTGATATTATGAAATACATGCTGCGTCTTTTATCATATAATAATGGCAATATACCAAATAAATGATGATTTAATCAATAACAATATTTAAAAAATAATGAAGTGAATTGTGCTATCCTAGTTTGACTTACTGATTTTTGATTACTGATATGACTTGAGAAATCTTATGGAAAGATTGAGTGACGAACTAGTGTGCACAAATAAATTTCGAGGTTAATATTAATTGATTAAAATCCCAATAATGACGTTGGTTTTTTTAATGAACTATTCAACCTCATATTCCGTATTGAAATATTGTAAAAAAAATAATTTAAATAAAATGATTTGGCATCTTTGTTTGCTTTTGTTCTCAGAGATTTTTATTAAAAAACCTTAGAAAATGTGATTTTTTCTTATTTAAAAAATGATTTAATTGAAAAGAAATATAATTACAATATATATATATGTATTTGCTTCAAAATAACAGTAACACCCAAAATGGTTTGTAAGATATAATTATTTTGGGTAAATTTGTCATACTTCACCACACGGACTATTACGGTGAAAAACTTCACAAACTAAGCTAAAAACAACGCCACGGTTTCATAATGATGTGATATTACTTTGAAAATTATGACGCCGGCCCGCTCATCTGAAAAAAGTACCTGTTTTCAGCTCAATAGCATGGCTTTGACTATAGGGGGCTTTGGTACTGTACAAAAGTTGATTAAAATACTGACCAATGAAATATATTATATTATTAATTGGAATGTTACAAAAGAAAAATGGCAACAATATCCATGAATATTATCACTGACTGCAACATTGTGGACTTGTAGTACACGCTGCCGCGCCCGCGCGTGTTGTTGTCACTCTGACTTTTAGGTTGTGTTCGTTAGGAAGATTACAGGAAAATATTATTAAGACGGCATTTATTATTTTATTGTGAATAACATACATTATTAAGATGGCTAAAGTCAAAGGAACCAAAAAAACACGGAAGAATGTTGAAAAAGTCGTAGAAAAACCTGTCGAACTTCCACCGGCGACACGTTTTTCAGATGATCCTGCACCCAAGATGGTTTGTAAGATATAATTATTTTGGGTAAATTTGTCATACTTCACCACACGGACTATTACGGTGAAAAACTTCACAAACTAAGCTAAAAACAACGCCACGATTTTAAATATTTTTTGAGAGCTTGATAATCGCATTAAAACCACACATTATTACGAAGAACGCTGATAAATTATGCATTATGGCCGTGTGGCCTGGCCATAATGCTAAATAATGCGAAATACGAAATATTTTTGAGTACTTCGCCTCTGTTATGTATTATGGCCGAGCGGCCTGACCATAATGCAATAACAGAGGCGAAGTACTCGAAAATATTTCGTATTTCGCATAATTTATCAGTGTTCTTCGTAATAATGTGTGGTTTTAACACGATTATCAAGCTCTCAAAAAAAATAAAAAAATCGTGGCGTTGTTTTTAGCTTAGTTTGTGAAGTTTTTCGCCGTAATAGTCCGTGTGGTGAAGTATGACAAATTTACCCTCAAATTAATTCTAGGACAAATGGATAAATCGCCAAAGGGTGCTAGTTTTTGCCTCAAGGGGCATAAATCACCGCCACCGTCATCTTATGGAAGACCTAAAGAAAATGATGCCACACCATAAACCAGAATCAAAAATGGAACGCAACAAGAACCTATTTGTTGTAAATGAGATGTGTGAAATGAAAAATTGCAACAAGGCAATCATGTTCGAGGGGCGCAAGAAGAAAGATCTTTATATGTGGTTTGCAAATGTTCCAAATGGACCATCAGCCAAGTTTCTAGTTGAAAATTGTAAGTATTTCTGAATATTCTGATAAAAAATAAAATCTTATATACTTTACTTGCATGCTACTCTTTTTCTACCTGAAAATTAACTAAATGCCGCTAATAACAATGCAGCCCTGTTGGAAATTTAATTACAAATAGGAAAGTGACAAATTACCATCCCTAGTAATCAGAAAAACCGATGGTAAATATGTCATACAGTAGCACGTCGACTAGTGCGGCGAAAAAATTCACAAACTGAGCTGAAAACAACTCCACGATTTAAAATACTTATTGAGGCTTTCATAATCGCGATGAAATCACACATTAATTAAATTAAAAGTGATAAATAAATTATCTGAAATATTTTCAAAATACGTCGACGTTGTGTTGTTACTCAGAACAGAGGACGCGGAGAACATTCTAATTTAGCAGTGCTACCAACCCGAGTTGCTGCTGCCGTTGGTGCCCACTTCAGGCGTATTTTTTTTATATAGGTATCAATTAAGACGTATTGATAATAGACAATAAAAAGTATGTGTAGTTATAAATCAAATCAAAAAATATAAAACAGAATAAAATATATTTGATATATTTGCAATAAAAATGGTAAATATGAGCAATATTATTTTAATTGATCCATATATATTTTCTTTAACCTTTTCTTTGTGGTGCTAAAAATCCCGCGCGCTCCGTTTATATGTATTCACTACAACATTTGAAAAAGAGATTTAATAATACGAAAAATTAGACTATTAATGAATATTGATTTTATAAATCATATTTTAAGTTTCTATATCTTGAAATATGATTAATTAAATCAATATTCATTCATAAATAGTCTAATTTTAATCAAATCAAACCTAATCAAACCTAACCTAACCTAATCAAACCTAACCTAACCTAACCTAACCTAATCGATTTCGCGCGCGCGAAATCGGTATATTTTTTTATTTGATTTGATTTCGAATAAGTAGTGCATATTTGAGCACATTGTATTTATTCTCAAAATGTACACGAAATCAACAAATATATACCTGTTATATATATTTTTTTTGATTTGATTTATAACTACACATACTTTTTATTGTCTATTATCAATACTTCTTAATTGATACCTATATAAAAAAATACGCCTGAAGTAGGCACCAACGGCAGCAACTCGGGTTGGTAGAGATAGATTTATCTAAGTTTGCCGTTTTACTACATTGATGCGCTTTGTGTATAATACACAAGACGTGTAGGTGTATTAGTTTGTATTTCTTCTGTGATTGGTCAAAAGACGCAAGGGTCGCTTTTTTGCTCTTGAAAAGAAGGGTGACCATAATATAATGTTAGAAGTAACGAAATTAGAATGAGGTAAATCACTGTGCGGTTAGACTAAAGAAGTGTTTATAAAAGTGTATAACTACATAAAAAATTGAATTGGTAAATATTTATTGATTAGTTATTTTTTAATGTTTCTAGATAGTACCTACTTATTTTGATCAAAATTTCTGTATACAGTGCATTTTTTTACATAAAATAATACATTTATAGAATTCATATTCATTGTCGACGAAGTCGAAGCCACATACTGGAAAGGAAAATAAAGAATTAGTCTGTACCCACTCTAGCAAGAACTTTAGACAGTAAACTAGGTAAGCCCCACACATAGTTTCAATACAGAGTAGAGGTAGAAAAAAAAGATATTTTTATAGTTGTGAGCAAAACCGGCTCTAACTATGATGTAGAGTTTTAGTTTTTCAATATTGAACATTCATCAATTATGATGGTATGGTACAATCCTCAATATTTTAATAAAAAAATATGTGCAATAAATCGAAATAATACATTAAAAGAACTATGGATAATTTAATTATTAAAAAATATATATTACATCATGGACACCCTAGAGCCAAACGGCGAAGTTATGTTGAACTAACTCTAGCACTGCTAAATTAGAATGTTCTCCGCGTCCTCTGCTCTGAGTAACAACACACGACGTCGACGTATTTTCAAAATATTTCAGATAATTTATTTATCACTTTTAATTTAATTAATGTGTGATTTCATCGCGATTATGAAAGCCTCAATAAGTATTTTAAATCGTGGAGTTGTTTTCAGCTCAGTTTGTGAATTTTTTCGCCGCAGTAGTCTAGTCGACGTGCTACTGTATGACATAATTACCAAACCGATAATTTATGTGAAATACGAATATATGCAAAAGTTATCATTACATGTCTAACAGAACTTCAGTAAAAATACCAGAGCAAATTTCAAATATTACGACAATTTCATTGATTTCGACGTTGGGTTTTTTTTGTGTTTCCATATTCGCAATTAAGCTTTCTAGAGAATTGCTTTGTTTTCTGCGGGATTTAGTTATGGGATGAAAAAGTAGTACATAGTTAAGCATATTTACCTTTAAAAAAAACTATTCAAAAGCTCTCAATCGGAATTTCATTTTTTTAGCCAAAATATTAAGACATATTCTGGTAATAACTTTATAATCATAATGCAGATAATATTGTAGTTCAGTTATAACTGAAATCCATGCCATACACAAGGAAGTAGAACACAGTATGGAATGGTTTAAAAAATCTACTCAGGAATTATATTATATATACGTTAGCATATTCAAATTTTATGCAATAAACACATTTATGTTTCACTACATAACCATTCTATATTTTTCAAGTTTCCCTATCCCTACCCTTAATTTATCCAAATATTTGAGTATTGATTGTTTATTAATACATATTATTATTATTATTGCAGTATATACTATGGCTGAGCTTAAGTTTACTGGAAACTGTCTGAGAGGCTCGAGACCAATTCTATCATTTGATGAAAGTTTTACATCGGAGCCCCATCTCATTCTTCTCAAAGAATTGTTAATGCAAGTGTTCGGTGTACCTAAGCACCACCCTAAGAGCCAGCCTTTCATCGATCACGTGTTCACTTTTACACTTCTTGACAATCGCATTTGGTTTAGAAATTACCAAATATTATCAGAAGACGGAGGATTGGCCGAAGTTGGTCCCCGATTTGTGCTAAATCCGGTTCGTTGACTTTGTTCTAATCGATATAATTAACTTAAATAAAAATAAAATAATCAAGTGATAAGTCAACGAAACATTGTTTAAAATAAAAATTATTAAACAAATTACGCTGTATTCTTGATGGATTTGGTCGTTACTTCGTTACATCAAATGTTGATTTTTCCAATATACATTTTTTTTATATCCTTGATTTTTCATCGGTGCCATTGATGAAACAATCTTTGGGAATGAATTATAAATATGTATTATTACTTATTTAATATATCAATTATTCTCCCAATAGGTAAAAATATTCTCTGGCTCATTTGGCGGTACAACATTATGGGAAAACAGCAAATACATAAGTCCATCAAGGTATCGCCAATCACTGACAAAGAAAGCTGCATTCAGATATGAAAACAAAGTACAGCAAAAAGCTGAATATGAGGCGTCTAGACCGGCGACTGCCTATCCTGAGATTCAGAGTCTGGACATTTTCAGTGGCGATCCGATTGACATTGCTAAGGCAGAGATTGAAGGTAAATTATTGAATTACACACATCAAACAATGATGCAAAGAGATGTAGCCAAAGCTAACCTGAATTATATGAAGACCTATTTACAACTAAATATATTAATAATGTATACATTCAACCTTTTTATACTTGCATGTACGCTTCTTCTTTGTTTAATATTATTTGTAGCAAAGCTAAAGGTCTATTGAATATAGGTTTATTCAGATCAATTGTTGATTGTTTTAGGAGTTCTAGGTATATTTTTCTTTAAATTCAAAGCTTTTTTAATTTTTCAGAGGATTTGAAAATGGAAAGAGAAGAAAAGGAAGAAGATGAAGAAAAATCCAAGAAGGCAGCCAAATTTTTGAAAATGAAACAAAGGAAACCTAAAAAAGTTATACCAGCTAAACCTCAAAAACAGTTTTCCATTAAAAGGAAACAATTCAAGACAAAAACCAAATTTTCAAATAAAAATAGGCAGAAAAACAGTAAAAAACCAAGGACTAAGAAAAATTGACATATTCCAATATTTTGTTAAATATATTTAAGTTCCATGAAGGTTTCCTGTAATACCTTATGGTAGAAACCTTTAATTGAAAGAGGTTGCATCGATTTACTTGATAAGTGAATAAACAAATAAAAGATCATTTACTGTATTATTTTTTTTTCATTTCTGCAACATTTTAGAAATCAAGTATTTTTAAAACTTAAAAAAATATTTGGCGTTATAGCTAATATTTTAAAGTTGAAAGATCATACAAGAAAAACTCTAATGAGAATTTTCACTCAAGGTAAATTGACATCACAGCCACCCACGTCTTAGGTCTCGAATTTAAATTGAAAAATCTAAATTTGACGTTAACCTTACTGGTAATCGAACCCAGAGTAAGCTCTAACCAACAGCGGACGGTATTTTCTTCATGTTAAAATTTAATCCAGTTCAATCGATGAAATTTCATAAACTGGAAATATTCATTTTGATTTGTTAAGTAATTACTTTAAATGGTTAATTTTTTATTTAACACTTCCCCTACGGTGCTAAAAAATACTTAATGAACTAACTAATGAAAAACATTTTTTGACGTGACAACGTCTTATAAATCGATGAACGTCCGTTGCACGCACGAAAAAACATGACGGATTGTCTCGTTACGCAGAAGGCAAGCGTGCGAGCGAGAGCGCGGATAAGCGAAAGAGAGGCACGATCGGCCTATCGTTCGGTACACAACTTATACACCTACAGTACCTACACGTGATCTGTTTACAACTGTTTATAAAGTGAAGTGAAATGTTAATGTGGTTTTCATTGTTTATATTACAACAATAATTGCGGCAATAAAGGTAATTAATTCTTGCATATTAAAAATCTGATTAACGTATAACAAATATACTTTTAACAATAAATTATCAACGATTTCTTTCGCAGAACCGCCTAAAGTCACACCATGGCAGACCAACCTGACGAACCTGTGAATCTCACGGATCTGCCACTATCGTCAAGGAGTAATGTACCCATGGAGGTGCAAGATGCTACCGCATCCACGTCTGCAACGCCATTCGCTGGGCCAACAATCGCTGCTTCAAAATCGAACGCGCAGAGACAACGTGAGTACAGACAGCGTATTGCAGCATCCAGAACTTCTGCACAAGCTACAGCTGCGAGGAAATTGAATACCGAAAGACGACAAAAGAGCAGACTACGCATAGCTGCTAACTTGGCTCTTGCCAGTGGTTCATTAGAGTCGAATACTGCATCCTCTTCTCGTTCAGGGGAAAGACCAAGCAATGTCCGAACTGGTACTCAACAACGTCACACCATGTCACACCAACCTGATGAACCTGTGAATCTCGCGGATCTGCCACTACCTTCAACGAGTAATGTATCCATGGAGGTGCAAGATGCTGCCGCATCTACGTCTACAACGCCATTCGCTGAGCCAACAATCGCTGCTCCAAAATCGAATGCGCAGAAACAACGTGAGTACAGACAGCGTATTGCAGCATCCAGAACTCTTGCACAGGCGGCAGCTGCGAGGAAATCGGATACCGAAAGACGACAAAACAGCAGACTACGCAGCGGCTCCAACTTGGCTAACTTGGCTCTTGCCAGTGGTTCAGTAGAACCGACTACTGCATCCTCTTCTTGTTCAAGGGAAAGATCAAACAATATCCAGACTGGCATTCAACGACAACTCACATACCAACAACGTCAAACTTTAGCAGCAGTACCAGCACAAACCACTGTTCAACCAGGTACTTCTTCAGATCAAATTGAAGTTCCACAGGCACAATCTGCTTGGAACACCAAATGGGCATCATCGATCATAAGATTCAAATCAACATTTCTGGATAACGATTTTGGCTACGCTTGCTCGGTTTGCGACAGACTGACACTCCCATTCATTTCCTACTTTTCCTATCACCGACCTATCTTTAACAGAATAACACAGATTGGAAGACGTTAAATATCACACATGTATAAAAGTTGTAAATAAATTGCTAAAAGCACATTGTTACTTGTAAATAAACTGTTCATCAAAGTAATAAACATATTTGAATTAATGAGTGCGAATAAAATATATCAATAAAAAATTGTAGATTTCATTTCACTCCTTCTTCGTATCCATACAAAATAATGATAATTCAATAAAAATGATTCCATTTTATTCATAAAAGTATGCAATCATTTCATCAATGTTTTCTAATGACGTTGTCACGTTAAACTATCGTCCGTAAACCGACTTTACAGACAACCAATTTTTTTAATATACGTCCTGGGTTTTTACCATCCATCAAAGGGTCAGTGTTAAAACATGTTATTTCACTTGGTTCTCGAAGGGCTAGCAACATATTGGACGTATTTTTTAGCACCGTAGGGGAAGTGTTGAGCATCCTTGAGCTTTTCTGAACACACCCAACAAAATATTCAGGAACCTAACCAACTGGTCCAAAGACAAGGTAAGCAGTATTGAGGCATCTAAGCACATATTTCATTCATTTATAATGTTTCTTCGTGTCTATTCAAATATTCCGCACAAATAAATATTGTGATTATTCTAATTTAATATTTAAAGAATGCCAAAAAAATTTAATATCTTGGAACCTCTTTTCGCATCCACTACTTGATTTGGACTTAGGGAAAGGCGATGACAAGGTAAATAATATTTTTAACCTTTCTGCAAATTGACAATTTTTTGACTTCTGAAACAAGGGGTGCAATATATCGGCTCTAAAATACAGCACTCTTCAAAATTGCTAATCCTAACTGATCAACTTTAAAAAGGCATAAGAACGTACCAACCCACAACAAAGGGCAAAAAACGTTTTTTTATGATTTTAAGCCAAAGTGTAAACATATAATCAAATCCTTGAAGCGCACGAAGACTTATAAACTGATGTTTTATTCACTCAATTTAATATAAATTTAGTAATCTGTTTAAGAAAACTCTTTCTGTAGGTTCGTTTCCAGGTCGCAATTTCCACAGCCAGATTTTTGTTTCAAATTAAAAGGCTAAATTTAGATACTAATTCCTCATTTGCAGCATACATCCTTTTGATAGAATGTGTCAGTTGTATACATTGTAAAAAAGGATATTTTGAAAAAACCGAGGGTTACTTATGTCTGACTACTTTCGAAATGTTATTCGATGTTTGATAAAATATTCATATATGCATAGCAGGTACTAAAAAAAAAATTTGCCACAATTGACATTAAAATATTCTTTTCTGAATACTCTATTAAGGAGTACTTTTGTGCGTAGAATTCGTGTACTGAAAAATCATATAACAAAATCAACTGCTTGTAAGAAGATTATCGATTTAAATAAACACTAGCTTTCACAATGTAGGTATTTCAAGAACCTTGCTTATATTAGGGTAAAAGTTTGGGATGATAAGGGAAAATGCATGATAATAAATTGCTGAATTATAAGTCAATATAAAATAGATATTTATTATTCTAAATTAGTTTTTCATGGAAACTTTTCAAAAAAATAAGCTTAAACTTAATAAAAAAGTATTATTTTGTAAAAAAATCTTAATTTTGTGCCAGGTGAAACAACTGAAGTAATTTAAAACATGTACTGAACTGGTTTGTCTATGTTTTAGAAAGAATTAAAAATTGTCAACTCTAGGAATAACAACTAAAAATTGAAGGACTGGTCAACTTATAACAACCCAAATTGGATTGGTCAGTTTATGACTTAATCGTCTATAAAAATGAAGTCAAGTAATAATTTATAGTTAACATTCCTTCTTCAAAAATTATATGAAATTTTTAATGTGTTTTTTTATTATTATTCGTGAACCTTTCCCATGTGGCAATATTACAAATCGTAACGATGCGTGTCGTGGCAAAAGCTTTAAAACCCAGTTTGACTGCATGTTTGCATTTTTTTAGTTTTCAAGGATTATTGAAACTTCAACAACATATTTCTGGTCAAAATTTTAACATAAAAATAGTATAAATAATTGTAAAAAATACTTTCTTAATCTATTTGAATCCAATGTCACATTTTCACAACACATAAAAGCACAATAAATACATTTCATAGCTTATTTTCCTTATAAAATATAGACATAATTTTATAAACTATGATTTCAAACACAACTTTAATAAATGTTTTAAAAATTGCAAAAATTAGCTGTCAAATCCACACGTAATCGTTTAGTTTTGATTGTGAACCTCGCTTTGACAAATTATTTGAGGCAATATATTCAGTTCTTAACCTCCCATAACAATAAATACTATCTTCTATCAACACATTAAATGTTTGTAGTAATTCACAATTTTGTCGTCAGTTAATATAGCCGCCTTCCAAGTATATTTTAAAGTTATAATAAATTTTCTCAGGTGCAAAACTGAATATTCTTTTGACAATACTCAACTGGTTCTAATAGGTAAACATCATAAAAGAAAAAATATATTTTGAATTGATTTTAGCCATGTTGCATTCTCCATACCTTTGTAGACGCTTTTAATAACTTACATCAATCCTCATGATAGTTTAAATGAAAAAATAGTTAGTTATAATACTTTATCCAATGATAATCACCATACTACCTAAAAGGTTCCTTTCCCACATCTAATGTGTTGATATTGCATGAATATTCATTGCATTTGTTTCATAAGTATGTGACAATAAAATCTAACACAGTTCATTAAATCAATTGCATTTCTGATAAAATTACATGGTTGTGTATAAAATACCATCTATAATTAGTCAATTTGTGAAGTAACAAGATACAAAAACCTCATCAAATTGTATAAAGCACTAGATCAGTCGTTTAATTAAAAAAACTACAATTGGTGTAAATAATTCAAAAAAATAGATACAAGAGAAGTGTTTGAAATATTTATGTTAAAAATTAGTAATCAAGTATATAAAAGTTTTTTTCTCCTCATAAATAAAAAGACCTATCTTTACTTAACATGATTCAATTAAAATCATTTAAACTAATTACAAAAGATTCAAATTTCGTTAAATTAAATGTGATTTGCACTGTGTTTTAAAAAAAAAAATGATTTCGGCATACGTAATGTCTTGCTCAGTTCCATCTTTAATATAACTGATAAGGTAAAATATAACCATATAAATGCAAAGTATCATAAATTTAAAAACATATAATTCTTTAGTATAAAAGCAGTCAATAAGCAATAGTATAAATAATATTTAAAAAATTATAAAAGAGCTGTTTAGTTCAAATAAGTTCTGCGAGTTGTAAAAGTTTACTATTGTTAAAAAAGCTAATATACAATAAGGATTGTAACACCAACTCGATACAAATTGAGTAAAAAAATATATTATCTCATGTTAATAGTACATAATAATATCTGATTGTAACAGTAAAGCAATAGGAGAAAATATCATTTATTATGATATCGTTATATTTGCGAGACTAACAAATCGCTGAATTCAAGAAATATATATTCATATTACAGAGATAGCAAAAATCTTTTACTTTAAACCTTCAAATAAAATTATACTGTCGTCTAAAAACACAGAAATAAATAGAATATCTTACTGATGAATTCCAGCAAATGATAAATTAGGAAATACAAAAAAAAATTGTCTGTTATATTATTAAATACGCCTCTTTCAAATCTGATAAAATTGAGAATTGACAGTTTCCAAAATTACTGTTTGATTTCCACATCCACACCCTGCAATGCTTGAAGTTCTGTGCCTGGTTGGCTTTCCACTTCAGCACTCTTAACCTTCCTCGGAGGAGGGTCGTCGGCAAAGCTTGCCAGGCCGGACTTATTCCAGCGCCCTTCGGGGCCATTTATTTTGCGGTCTTCGCACACACACATGAAGAGTGTGTCAACCACCATCTTAAAAATAATATTGAAAAAACATAAACATTATAGTATAATAACAACATTCATAGCCGAATCTCACATAATTTAAACATTAAAGAAATGTCTTAATATTCTTTAAAAAATCAGTAAGAAAACTCTTACTAAGCCATAAAACAGATGAAAAATATTGTTTCAAACTGTTCATCTCTGATACTCTCATTGATAAATATATAACACAATTTGAATATTTTTCAAAAAGTTATGAAAACATAGCTCAGTAGTGCTATTCCCGCGTGCATGGTATTATTTATGTGCGTGTTATTTTAAGCAGTCTGAAATACCCAACACTGTCACGTTTTGAGTATACAGGTGACCGTCCAACACAATCACAGGTTAGGTATTTCAGACTGTCCAAAATAAGTACAATGCGCCGCCAGGGAATAGCACTGCTGGTGAGTGAAAAATATCAGATAATTATTTCAACTTAAGATTTATAAACTTACCTCATAGAGCGACAAAATGCAGTGGGCTATGAAGAATGCAAAAATACAAATCACAAGAGTCGGCGCAGCATAGAAGTGCAATTCCGGATTTCTCTTTAACATTATTAATCCGATACTGCCCGTTATTGCGGTAACAATACATTTTCCAAGGAACAGAATGAAATCGCCTACGCTGTTGATTGTGGCCATTTGTAGAGCGTTGCTGATCAAGGTAGTGAATGCCTGCAATCAATACAAAAGCGTATTACAGGATTTTTGTTCGACTTTACATCCATATTTAAATTAGACTGAATTCTTTGTAATAAAATATACTTACAATTCCAGCCGCTTTACAAAAATGAACACTTTCAATCGCAATAATGGTGTACGCATTATGATTAAGATAACGTATAAATTTCTCCAGACAGTAAAAGCAACATATACCACACGACAGTCCACACTTTGCATATTCTGATCCCTTTTCAGAACGTGATTTCAGTCTGTAAATAACATGAAACTCTTTATAATCGCAAAATCAAATATAAAATAATATAGGAAAAGATCACGACTATAAATAAGATAATATTAAACATTGTCATCATAAACTTACTTGGCATAGATATAGGTCAAAATCAAGCGAGGTATTTTGAACAGGGTAATGAGGAACGAGCCCTTGGCCATCGAACCGATATGATACTTGATCAATTTTTTAATCGAATACAACACAGGAGTTTTACTCGCACTGGGCCCTCTAAAATGAATAAATTAAATTGATTAGAGTGAATTTGTTTCAAATTTATCCGATATTCAATTCATTCAGAAAAAGTACCAATCATATACCACTTACTTGAAATACCAATGTGATACCGCACCCGCAATGGTCATCTGTTGACAGGCCAAAATAAATTCACTCGTCCAAATTAATCCGATCAAATAAACCCACCACATTCCTTTTACCCATGAATCGTCAACAAACTCAATTATCTCCAGAGCATAAGCTGAAATTAATAAACAGACAAAATGAATACAGATTCAAACAAAGTTATTGTAACTCAACTTATCAATATATTCATGCCATGCAGAGACATATATGTATATCTAGATCAGTGGTTCTCATGTGCAGCCACCAATAGGATTTTGCTACGGCCGCCAACAGCTTCATAGTAAACATTGATATTTAAAATAATGTCTTATATTGAATATAAACTTGAAAGTTGAACCATTGTAGATGCAACTGCTATTTTTATCACATCTCAAAAAAAAAATACTTAGTGCGGCCATGAGACATTTCCATAACCGCTAATGTGTATTATTTATAATGCGGCCACAGTAAAATTTTACATCAGACGGCCATATGCTCTTAATAGGGAGCGAATATGGTCAAAGAAAAAGAACAATATTCAAAAATTCCATTCCTGATAGATGGATTTTTTTACTTTACTAAAATACTTACTTCTTATATCAGCGATGGTACCATTGCTTTGGTGCACTGAATTTACAGAGCTTTTATCATTAAAGAGAGGGCTTAGTGTAGTAATTCCTTGAGAATCAGGTCCACGCTGAATTCCTGGATAATTTGCAGTTGCCAAACAAACCTGCAATTGTTAAACATGGGTGGAATTTAAAATATTATTATATTTACCCTCATACAACATGGTCAAAAAAAAATGATGCGGTAAATACAACATAGTTTGTCTACAATATTAAAACAATGAGAAAAATAGCCCCTGAAAAAGCATATTTAGCCTAAATTAGTTCATAAAGTCTGATTGATTTCTTTTTATTTGAAGGTCAAATTAAAAAAAGTATTTTCTCAGATTTATTTTGATAGTTCTACATTTATATTTTTACCCTTTATGTGACAAAACATTCCTAATCAATACGATTCGAATGTGATCTTCAATATGCATTCAATGAAAATTTTAATACAACTTACCACAACTGTAATCCAATAAATAAAAAATAGCATCAAAAAGAAAAATGTGATTAAAGGTTGAAGAAAAAGGCCAGGAATGGCTCCCAGACATAATGCGGTCTCTTTAAAGAGAGCAGCAAGAAAAGATACCCTCTTCCTCATTATAAAGACAAGAAGAAGTAAAATAACCTGCAACATTACAAAAATATGATATATTATTTTTACAAGATAATATTTGATACAATACCAGTATAATCAAAAAATTGCAGATGACCTTGCTGTAAATAAAATAAACTAATTATAAATTCTGAATTGAATGGATTGAATATACTTGATAAAAACATTTATGCATATTAATTTAAATAAATTATACCGTAATAATGGTTGCGATTATGGAGTACCATAAAAAGGCTCGTTCATTCCGTAGCGATTCCTAAAAAATGAACAGCAAAAATTAAGCACTAAATACATTGTTTGTCGTCAAATAGTTTTGATAAATTGAAAACGGGTGAAAGTACTCACTACTAATATCATATTCGATGGCAAGTCTCTGAGCCCGTGCTTTATTTCATAATATGTATACCAAAGTAGAGATGTTCCCAATACAGATGAAATTGACACTACAATCATGAAAATCCAAGACACAACAGTCGCTAACAAATGAAGAATGCAGACCATAAGAATTGAAAGACCTAAAAAATAATAAAACAGCTTTGTAATAGTAAGTCAGTAGAAAATTCAATATGGTGAGTTCAAAATACATCAAGTTCATTGACCATTTATTTTTTAAATACTTTTTCTCTGAACAGTGAAGGATACACATCACCTATTTTTTTTAATATGGCCACATGTGTGGAGATTAAGCGACAATCCGATGTAAGCGATGAAAGCGACAAGCCGATAAATTATGTTTTATGAAGATTTTAAGAGGGGTTAATGTCAAATAATATTTTTTTATCCATTTGTACAGGATTATTCAAAATTTGTAATACTGTATTTAAAATCAATTAATAAATAGGAACTTACCGAAAGCCACAAAAGAAAATATGAGCAGTTCTTTCCATGATGAATAAAGATCGGCGAGAATTTGTTCAACAGCCTCCCAGCTATTCAATAAATTATAAAATTCAGAAAACACCTCTTGAGCAATATCTTTTACAGGCTTAGGAAAGCATCTATGTAAAACTGGAATGCTATCGTATACAGGCAGTGTAGGACAGGGACCCAAATAGTTATTGATGTCCTGAGCACCAGAGTTGCTGTGTTGACCTGATTTCAAATTATAATCATATCTACACAGACTTGACCCAGTCTCTTTATAAAATTCTTCAATATCAGTCATACTTTTTAAAGTTCTATTCGGACATTTTTTAACGCATATTTTGAGTGATTTTCTTAAATGTCTGACATCCAAAAAGAGGAGGTATCGTTTGTCAAATGTGTCGTATCCAGACAGTGGAAATTTCGACAGTTTTTCATTGTTTTTAATACCACATGTATTGCCAAACGAATCATATCCATTGATTATTCTCAGAGGATTGCCATAAACAAATGCAAAGGCGGCGATAATAATCTGCAAGACAAAAATAACAAAAACATTTTCATTTTTAATTACCTGAACTACATATTTCAAATTCTAAAAAATCTTTTTTTCTGATATATATCAGCCTTGACATTTTACATGCGGCCAACAATCAAGTCAATTCGCTCATTATTTTCGAAAGTTAGTAGGCGAAGAACAATGCTATGCATTGCGTAAGTAGTTATATTTAATTGGATTACACATAGAGCATCTCATAAAAAAACGTTCCACGGAAGATTAAAAAAACGGTGACAGCAGATTTTAAAAAATGCTATTATTAGATTATCATATTGAACATTAATAATATTTAAATGAAGCTATAAGACACTTAGTATGATCACATACTTTAACAATAAAAAATAGAGCTTACCATCAACGCCCAAAACACAGCAAACAAAACAAACCACAACACATCAGTGCATCGTTTTCCAGCACCCGGTTCATTTTGAGGGGATGTTTTGCTTTCAAAACAACCCATTTTAATTTATTAAAATCAAGGGCGCTGTCAATAGAAAAGCATAAACTGAAAAACCGTCTCCAAATGACAGCTCCTATGAAACGACGCCTACCCTGCGGACAATATTTTATTTTTGTTGTTCAACGCAGGGTTGCATGTTGCTGTGAAAATTCTAGTATATTGTCTATGGTGAAAATAGCAATGGCACGATGCTAGATGCGCCATAAGCCAGACAGGAATGTTGTTGTATTGTGATAAGTACTCAGTAAATATGCTTATTTAAAAACATTAAATAAAATTCAAAGTCTTTATCTTTATTATCATGAGTGGTATATTTTTTTAGATAAAATTAAATATATATATATACGTGTGATATGAATATGGTCAAAATATAAATTTAATATCATTCGTTGTCCATGTAATTATACTCACACAAGTGTAAATTTTGTAGAAAAATGAATTTACAAAAAGTTGAAAAGAAGGAAGTTCATTTTGATATATGTTTTGAGAATTTTTTTTTGTTATAATTAAAAGTAAACTTTATCAAAACTTACTTGGGTGGCTTTTTGCTAATTTCTATTGATTTTATCCTATTTTTAGTAGAATTTGTAAAAAATTCTAATGCCTAATAAACTAATGATAGCTCATTAAGAAAATGTACATGTTATTGTACATCATATTTAAGGTGTCCATTGTCAATTCTTGCTGGCATTACATTGATAAATATTAAACGTTGATGTATTATGTCCACATTATTTATTATAGATCAGGACCGGTTTATTTCATCACGATCATTGTCAATTGATCACCACTACAGATATCACAACGTTATTGTAAATTGGTTAAATGTAGAAAAATAGTCAGAAAATAAAGTATTTTCACTATTGACTCATTTATTTGGTAATACATAATTTATCATTTTTAATAAATAGATAAATGTAATTTAACTGACCAGCAGCGCATGATCGGTGTTAATATCGGCACCCCTGTATTTTCGAACGTCGATAAGTCGCACTATAGAGAAAATGGTAAATTTGTGCTTTTGTGCAACAGTATTCATTCATAGTAGCAATCCAATGAGTCTCTCATCGTTGTCGTTGGCTTCACTGAGGCCATGCCTTCCATTTACTGTGGAACCAAGCAACTGACCAACTCCCACTCTCGCATTTGAGTCTCACACGGTTTCTGGAAGATTGTGAAGATTAACACGTGAAGTGAATCATATAATGATTATTTTGCCTGTGTCCCCGCTTCCTCAATGGGAGTGTAGCACTGAGAGACAATTTTTGAGCTATCAGTATTCAGGTGGCTCGTGCCACTACTTCTGAGATGGGTTCCCATTTGATAAGGCAGTGAGATGCTCTCCACAACATCAATACTGCTACCCCCTGGTGATGATGGTATTGCGCCCGGCCTGAGTATAAGATGAAAATCTTGCCCTCCAGCAGCCGAAGCTTCATTTTCCGAAGGTCACCGTGGGGAGGCCAGCAGAAAGATTTGCTGGGTTCGACATTTCCCATCATTTATGCATCAATGTGCTCACATAAGGTCATTAACTCGTAGCCAACTGGCCACCAATTAAATATAAGATACTATTTTTTGATTGGAATAAAAATATCATCAACTTTCTGCCAAATACAGACTATGATGCCCGAAGAATCATGGTTGATAACCACTGTTATAAGCTTATTCTCGTATGTTCTTTGAATGGGCCATAGACTAATCTCCCCCCACTTAAGTCTAAATTCACTGACAGATGACGAACAACTAAAACGACGTATGGTGGCATGTTCTACGACGACATAACCTAAACATCCTACGTTAACCAGAGTGTAACATAATATTTTTAAGACCAAAATATCAAAATGACGGCCACTTGTCAGAAACCAATATTTAGAGATTTAAATCCTGATGACGAAGAGCCTCAGGTCACCGAAATGGAATCCCTTTGTATGAACTGCTATGAATCTGTAAGTAAACATGATTTCAATACAACCATCATTCAAGAGTTCAGGCTCGCAACTTATCCGAGTTCAGATCCAGGTTACAGGTTTCACTTAACTGCTTAGTAACATAAATTTTGGTAAATTTGTCATACTTCATCGCACGGACTATTGCGGCGAAAAACTTCACAAACTAAGCTAAAAACCACTCCACGATTTAAAATTATTATTTGAGAGCTTGGCAATCGCGTTAAAACCACACATTATTACGAAGAACACTGATAAATTATGCGAAATACGAAACATTTTAGAGCATTTCGCCTCAGCTTCCCAGAACGGGCGCGCGGCGCCGCGATGAAGGACGACACATTTACCATGAATTATTTCGGCGAAAAACTTCACAAACTAAGCTAAAAACAACGCCACGAAATAATCCATGACTAGCTTTAACTCACTTTTACCACGGATTATTACAGCGAAAAATTTCACAATGTAGCTAAAAACAACCCATGATTTAAAAAAAAATGTAGACTTATCTTGATAATCGCAATAAAATCAATCATTATTTTGAAGATCACTGATAAATTATACGAAATACATTTAAGTATGAAAACATCGCAATTGTATATGAAATGTTCCGAGCTTTGTTCCTTTATCCAGATCTCCAGAACAGGTATTTGCCAAGTGCATGGAAAATTAGCGAAATATTATTTTTTTCATTACATAATTTCTACAGAGTGAGAACATACCAAATACAATACTGCTGTGTATTTCGAAAATTAATATAATATGGTCAAATATGCAATACCTAGTTTTTTAAATATTTATTTGAAAAATTTGCATTCTAGGGATCTACAAGGTTGATGCTGACACGTATTCCATTTTACAAGGAAGTAGTTGTTATGTCATTCAGTTGCCAGCACTGTGGATATGCAAATAATGAATTGAAGGATGGCGGAGCAATCTCTCCTAACGGAGTAAAACTTACACTGACTTGTAACACTTCTATAGATCTGAATAGACGTGTTGTCAGAAGCGATTTCGCTTCTGTTTCCATTCCTCAGGTTGAATTAGAATTGCCTTCGCTGAGTCAGAAAGGAGGTAATTATATTCAATTATGTATGGAAAGAGTTCATCGTTTATTTTTTTTTCGTACTTGATTTATATAAATAAACCTTTTTTTACATAATACCTATCTCACTACAAAGTTTAATTTTCATTCAATCAAAAATTACAGAGGTGACTACTGTAGAAGGAATCTTAGACCGAGTTGTGACCGGCCTTCAGCAGGATCAGGTCTTGCGTAGAATACAACACCCAGAAGATGCAGAAAAAATTGACCAATTCATCTTGAAGTTGGTTGCACTCAAAGACTTGGAAACCAATGGCCCATTTATGATGATTGTGGAAGATATCAGCGGTGAATAAAATTTAATTATTTCCAATATAAAGATTCCTCAACTAAACAACCTTTACTCTTGAATCATAAATTTAGGCAAAATATTTATTTCTTAACATTTCAAATGCTTGTAAAAACACAGTTAAAACCCAATAGACTATATGTGATATAGTCCGAAAGCGGATTAACTGGGACTTAATCATATATTTTTTTAATCTCTTTAAAAGGTTTTTGATTCTTTCCAGGGCATTCATCTAAGCATGAGAGTTTGCTCTCACTTTTAGATCCCAGTTGCTACCAGCTAGGGGTAATGTCTCTAAACAGGCAAAGATGACTTTCCTGCCCACATTGTTGACATGCTTAGAAAAAAAAAATTGTTCATCTGAGAGATATTTTATTTAATTTAAAAAAAAAAATTTGGCATTACAGCTAATGCACCAAACAATTTATTGTTGAAAGATCATACGAGAAAAACTCGATGAGAATTTTTGTATTGTAAGTCACTCGAGGTAAATTGACATCACAAACACTTATGTCTTGGGTCTCGAATTTAAATTGAAAAATCATTTGATATTGACCTTACCGGGAATCAAACCCAGATCCACCTGGCCGGTAGAGCAAGTTCTAACCAACTAGACCACAGCAGGGGATAACTTTATCGGAAAATTTTATCTGTAATAGAATCTATGCACAATGTACGATGCTTTTCTAAGCTTTTATTTTATTATTTTCCTGTATTTTTTGTTCAGGAAATAGCCACATTGAGAATCCTGTTGCTCCACGAAAAGACCCTCACTGCAGTGAAGTCTTTTTTGAAAGAACCAAGGAACAAGATCATCAGCTTGGTATATTTACACATTCCGAGGTATGCTATATTCAGATTATATCTATCAGGGGTATTACGAAGACCCTTTTCCATTCTGGTTTTTATTGTCATTTTTGATTTATCGAAATAATTTGTAATGGAGTTAGTTTATTATCAACACTTTTTTTTAAGGTATCAGACAAAGTAAACGAAAAGGAGCCTCCTAATTCATCTCTCTTAGTTCCAATATTAGAAGGCGAGCATTCCTTGGGCGACATTCAATCAGGAGAAGTCATGTCTTTTAGAACAAATTGTCCAGATTGCAATTGTCCGTGTGATACTAACATGAAGGTCACAGGTTTGTTGCTTTTATTTTTATCTAATCTTCACATCAATGTTTTCAATGAACTGAACATCTGATATTTGATGTCATCGTCGTTGCGCCTTCGAAATCAGCTATGTACATATTTTTCACAAAATTGTATTTTTTAAGGAAAAAATTTATAATAATTCTCCGCACCGCACCGTTTTTTAAAAATGGATTTGTGTAAATCAACTTAATTCCTCAGGAGATGCATTTGAAAATAAACGGCTATGTGGTATGTATGTGTGTAGGGGGCTATGTGCAAAAAAGACATCAATTTAATCGGCACACAAAAATATTAAAAACAAAATATGATCTTTTAAACCAAGGGTCGGCAACCTTTTGTTGTAAAAGTGCCAAATATTTTACGTGGGGGAATAGTGCGGGCCGCACTTTGGTCACATGTCATTACATGGTTGCTGACGCCTGTTTTAAAACATACCAAAAAAAAAGATTACTATGCTTTAAAAAATATGTCGAATGTTATAGGGAACAGACTTAAATCGTTTTTTTAACCTCCTGTAATGTTTTGAAAAAGACGGCCAATTTTCAAGGCCTAACGAAGTTATTCCTCCATATATTTTCACTCTCACATCAATATTTTGTGCTCATTACGTTTTTTATTTTCAGAAATTCCACATTTCAAAGAAGTAGTAATCATGGCTACCAACTGTGACCAATGTGGGCACAGAACAAATGAGGTTTGTTTCTGCATTAAATTTGTTTTCTGAAAAATGTTATTTTGTAATTTCTTACAATTTTATTTTTCCCCGTGAAATTAAAGATTGCATTTTCATTATCTGAACACAAACATCTTTATATATGAATCTACAATTTTCACATTCCTCACTTCAATTGAATAATTTTCAGTTAATGTCGAAGCAAATCTTTCTTGAAACATGAATAACTAAACTATGAAAATGTTGTATATAAGCTTAGGCATTTATTTTATCTTTGAGAAAGAACCTATAAAATATTTTTGAGCTTGGGAATATAAATATTTACTTTTATAACTAATAAAATTATTTTCAGGTTAAGTCTGGAGGTGGAATAGAAGATCTTGGAGTAAAGATAGAATTGAAAATACGAAGTCGAGATGACTTTTCAAGAGATATTCTAAAGGTACTAGTTTTTTATTTTCGTTTAATTTGATGGTAACTTTGTTGTTCCATTTGTGTTACAAAATTTGACGGGTGCTTCGTCTCTTTGAGAAGCATTATCACACAACATCGCAAGGTTTATAAATAAACTTAAAATTGATTCATATTCTTAAGTCACAAATTATCAAAAAAACTGGTTTTTATTTGTCTTTACATCATTGTATCTTAACCCTATGATGAGTATCACCGCATATGTATTTCCAATTGTTTTGTAGTCTAATATCAATTGCCACTCTTATGTTTTTTTTATTGAATTTTCATTATTTCTTCACATATGGATAAAAAAACATGTCTATAATTTTTGGCACTCACATTATTTTTATTATTTGTTGCAAATCAACAAAAGAGTTTTTTTAAAATGATTCATATTTGTAAACAAATTGGTAGCCATATAATATTGAGCGTAAACATTCATTTCGGGTCAATCCTCTTCCTGTAATCGTCATCAGTAGAGTGTCACATGCACACGGGTGAGAGTAATGTAATGTAACAAATTCAAAGTAATTGCTTCTAGAAAATTAATTAAAAGTAATAATAATTTAGTCTACCTAACACTTTTATTATTTAAAAAAAATATGTTTACTTCTTGAAATAATTAATATTCTTTCCGATTTATATATTTTTATTTTTGCGTTAGTACAAATAATCAAAATATAAGAGAAAACAAAATTTAGTAAAAATTAACTTGCTCCTCAAAGTGTTAACCCCTCTTCATGGTCGTTTTAAAAATCTGTTAGAGAGCATTTTATTGCAGCAAAAGAGATAATAGCAGAACTCTAAAATTTTATATTTGGTTATACATAGATGTTTACAATGTTTTAGATATCATACAAATTATCCTTCTAAAACTTTGCACCATGTCAATTAGATTTACACTTTTTTTTTTTTTTGTACAGTCAATGATATTGAATATTTTTTGAGAATAAATTTTATTTAATATGACGTATCTAATGATTTTATATTTACAGATAGATCAATTTGTTGACTGATCAAGTTGTGATTTAACCTGTATAATACTGTGTCCATAATCTATATATTATATAAGCATTATGCTTTGTTTACAGTCTGACACTTGCAATCTTCTTGTACCGGAACTAGAACTTGAATCAGGACCACGGTCTCTGTGCGGCCGTTTCACAACAGCCGAAGGATTGCTTCGGGCATGTAGAGACCAGTTAGCAGGGAAAGACAATCTATTAGCTGGAGATTCGGCTGATAAAGGCTCTGCCAGTAGAATGGAAAAGTTAGTAGATTTTAACTAGTATTTTTCTGATTTCTTTAATACATTCAGTGCTGAAAATGCACCTGGCACGGTTTCATTGTTTATTCAAATGTTTTTGTCATTACCGTCGCCGAACAACGGTAGCGTAACCAGTTCAAGTGTTTTCTTTATTAAATTTGAATCATTCAAATTTTGTATTATTTCCTATTCATTTTATTCCAATAATTTTTATAAAGTGCATATAATATATTATCAGTGGGGCGCAGTGACATTTAACTCAAGTCAATGTGGTGAGAGAAAACACAAAGTATCTATATTTTTTTAAAACTTGGTGATTTTCAGACAGAGTTTGGTTTGAGTGAAATTTAATTAGTATATGTTAGAAAATATTGTATACCGTGATAATAAAATTACATTATTTGCTTTATATTTTTTCTTAGTTTTATAAGCAGATTGGATGATGTTATTGAAGGACGTATTCCGGTAACATTAATATTAGATGATCCTGCTGGCAACTCTTATGTTCAAACTTTGACTGATGATGGAACTCTTGATGATGGTATGTATTTATTCTAATTATATGAAATTCAACTTATCTGTAATCAACAATGCACAAGTATATTTTTATTATAAAATATTTATTTATTTATTTATTTATTTATTTATTTATTTATTTATTGTTTAAAATTAAAATTATGGTACATGGCATAACAACTTACGCCAATTCGCCATGTACTTGACAAATAAAAGACACAGAATATTAAATAAAATTACATAATACATAAAAATCAACACAAAAAATCAAGAAATAAAATAGTAAAATTTCACAAACAGTTCACAAATACTATCACCAAAAACATCCACTTCACTAGGCAATGAGTTGATCAATCGAACGGCCCTAGGAACTGGAGACTCATACCTCCTAAGCGAGGTATAAGTTTTTAGAAATAAAAGTTTTCGATCATAATTTCGCCCACGTGAAAATAAATTGGGAGCATGTAAATTAATAGTCATGAGTATTTCAGGATTATTAACTCGGCCCCGAAGGAGAAGAGAAAAATGCTTTAAGCTTGAAAACGATCTTCGAGCTTCAAGAGAGTGAAATGATAACATTCCTAAAAGAAATTTGGTGGGGTAGTATTCATTTAAGGAATTATCAAAGGGAAAGAATTTAAATTTTTTGAAATAATAATATCTAAGAAATTTCTTATGGACTCTCTCCAATTGCAGCTTGTATGAACTTTCATATGGACTCCAAATGATGGATCCATATTCAAGCTTACTTAAGACCAAAGAAACATAAAGCGTGCGAAACACAGTTGGGTTTTCAAATGGTTTGCTTTGTCTAACAATAAACCCAAGAAGTTTGCTTGCACTCAGTGCAATAGAAGTAATATGTGAATGAAAGTTGAAAGAGGAGTCAAATCTTATACCAAGATCAACAACTTCAGACAAACGCTTTAAAGCATCATTAGATATCACATAGTTATATAAGATGGGAAATCTTGAGCGAGAGAAGGAAATGCAAAAACATTTCGAAATGTTGAAGTCGAGTTTGTTTTTTACAGACCAATTCAAAACAGCATTTATATTCTGTTGCAGAATAGTACAGTCAGACTCATTACTGATACGTAAAAACAGTTTTAAATCATCAGCAAAGAGCAGATACTTTATTCCACGTATACATTCTATAATATCATTTATAAAGATAAGAAATAAAATTGGGCCAAGATTTGATCCCTGGGGTACGCCGGAATATGTTGGAAAGACGTTTGATACGCACCCAGCGTAATCAACATATTGGCGTCGATTTGACAAATAGGAAACAAAAAAACTAATCATCTTGTTTGAGCATCCTACAGCACTCAATTTATCTAAGAGAATATCATGGTCTACACGGTCAAATGCTTTAGAAATATCTGTATAAATAGCATCAACCTGACAGTGAGAATCCAAGGATTGCGAAATATAATCAGAATACACAATTAGATTGGTCGTAGTTGAACGTGCTGATCTAAAACCATGCTGAGAATCAGTTAATTGACAATCAACATGCATATAAATATACCTATGTAAAATAGATTCAAAAAGTTTAGCTGGTGCTGATAAAATTGCTACAGGTCGAAAATTTGTGATTTCAGACAGAGAGCCTTTTTTATGGACTGGTCTTATGCGAGTCAAGCTCCAACATTTTGGAAAAGTGAAGGTACTTAAACTTAAATTGAACAGATACAATAGAGGTGCACTTAAAATAGATTTGCAGCCTTTGAGCAACCATGGGGGAATACCATCAGGACCCACTGAAGCTTTTGGGTAAAGACGAGAGAAAGCATACCGCATATCGGACTCATTAAGATTATTGATATCAAGAGTAGGCCAAGAAGAATGTACAGACTCCGATTGGGAAGGGATGTATTTTGGTGGAATATTAGAGTAAACTGATTTAAAATGCATAGCAAAACCCTCAGCAATGGCCAGGTGACCATTCAATATACTACCATCGAGAGACATAGATGAAAGCTGAGCAAAAGAGTCACGTGTTTGGCGAACATAGTTCCAGAAGGTTTTAGGGTCTAAATTTATGTTCATACCGATGTGGTTAATGTAAATTTTGTAATCGCTTTTAATGAGTTCGTGAACTTTTCTGCGCAGCTCAGAAAAAATATTATAATCATTCGGACATTTATAGCATTTCCATTTTTTATGGCACTTATTTTTTTTAATAATACATTGAATAACATTTTTTGAAAACCATTTCGGAAAGTCACGTTTTGAGCCCGAGTTAACATTTTTATCAAAAAAAATTTGCAAGACATCATTAATTTTATTATAAAATACACTGACAGCCTTGTCAATATCGCTGATCACATACATATCGTCCCACTCAATGCCGTGCATTGTGTTGTACATATGCAATAAGTCACCACGGCGAAAATTCCACGAAGCTTTTTTTAAAGTGCTATCAGGAAAATCTTCACTCACATCACTTTGATTGCGGTGATAACCGGTTAATTTCTTTTTAAAAATAGGAAACTCAATTACTAAAGCAGGATGATATGTGTCCTCAGGGACAAGCGGATCACCACTTGCATACACCGAGACACAACAATCTACATCAGCCAGTACCAAGTCTAAAATTCTTGATTTTGCATTCCTAATCTGTGAGAACTGTTTAAGATTCACACAGCTCAAAAAATGAGCAAACTCCAACTCTACCCTGGGCGCTGATGAATACAAATTGAAATCACCGATTATAGCAATAGAGTTTCGTACAGGTAAATTTTGAAGGAAGTTAAACATCTGTTCATATGTTTCAATAGAGCATTTCGGCGGAAAATAAATACAACAAATTGTGTGATGTGATTCACCGCATATCAACTCAACAACAACAGCATCAACATTAATGCACGGATTGCACTCAATCCTAGCAACACTATCAACACTGTCAGTGCGTATGGCAATTAAAACACCACCACCTCTTTGGCCATATCTCCGATCTTGACGAAAAACAATAAATTTACTACCAAAGAGCTCAGCATCATAGACAGAATCATTAAGCCACGTCTCACTCAGGCAAACAACTGGATAGCTAACCGCCATAAGAGCGTTCCGTAGCTCAACAGACTTAGTCCGTAGACCCCTTACATTCTGGTAGTAAATTTTTAACATTTTAAATCCAATATTTTTATAAAACAGTCACATTTTTTTATTTATAATTGTTGGCTTTATTTGCCATTCTTTAATTATCGAATTGACTGGCCAAATGTTAGGACATAAAAAAAATTTAATTTTTGATTTAGGCACCTCAATTTTAAAAGAAGAATATTTCGCTTTTGTTAACAGTTTTCTTACTGTTACTTTATCGGATACACTTTCACTTAAAAAATTTATAAGCCCTTCCTCAGTTGTATTCGGATGAAGCGACCAAACATGAATGGAAGCTGTACGCTCAATACCAAAGCAAGCCGAACTGCCAACTCTCGTTCCACATATCTGTGTTGGTGATGATGGGGCAGTCATTGGAATATGGTTTTTACGGTTCTTTTTTTGAATTGTTTTCCAACGATTATTATTGCTAGGCTCATCAATAGCCGCAGTTGTTGAAATTGTTGAAATGGGCTGCTTTTGCTGGATTTTGTTTGGTTCATTATCATTCACAAGGTCAATAACGGCAGTAAAAGGAGTAGTGGCAGGTAGCACATTTACGTTTGGCTTACACGTGGATGCATTAGCAATGGGTTTAACAACAGAAAATGATGATCGGGTGATCCTTTTATTGGTTTTGATTGTCTGGCTATTGGATGGCTCTATTATAGCTGGCACATTCACCGTCAAATTCTTCGAAGTCAACTGACATTGGCATTCACCAGTCTCAACGTATTTCTTCACAACTTCAATACGCTCAGTTAGAGCTTTAAGACTTTCGATAATAATATTCAGTTCACTATGAACATCCATTTTGTTAAAAATATTTATAATATTTTATATTACTATTAATACACGAAAAAAACTATTACTAGCATTTATTAAAGTAAAATTAAGGTAGATTGAAACGAGCACGTCAATCCAGTGAAGATGTTGTCATAGCAACTATGATATAAAAATATTACGTTATTCATTAATAATAACTATCGACAGTCATAAACAATTTTGGCAAATTGATTTAATTACACGACTTAATAACACAGTTTATAATAATTATCAAGTCCACCTGATTTTTCTGTCGTTAGAAATGATAATTTATTAACAAAATAACTTTTGTAGCACTAATTAAAGTAAAATTAAGACAAATTGAAACGGACACGTCAAACTAGTGAAGATGTAGTCATAGCAACTGATATGACGAGACGAAATATGAGAAATATGAGGAGACGGATTAACGAATTATATTCTTAATTAAAAAAAAAACAAAAGCTACTTTTGTACTTATTTCCACTTTTATTTATCAAGATCAGGACCGGTTTGGACCGGAAACTGGTCCTGATCTTGTAAGTACAAAGTAATACAGTGGAACCCCGATCTACCGTTCTCACATTGTTCGTTTTCCCGCATGGATTCCCCGATTTACTGTTTTCCTTGATCTATTGTTCGAATATTTTTGTCCTATCAGAAATATTATCCTGATTGACCGTTTTTGTCAAATATTTTTCATAAATAGACTTGCCTCGCATCTCGTTTTGCGTCTTTTTCAGTGGAACCCCAATCTACCGTTCTCGTTATCTTCGTTTTTTGCATGGATCGTATAATTTTTACTCGACCACGACCCCGTAATATAATGTTTAATAATTCCACGTTAATCATTTCCCAATTTACCGATTTCCTCAATCTAACATCTAAATATTATTGTCCCGTCCCAATTATTATTTCTTTTTTCGCTAATTAATAGTCTTACATCACATATAGTTGCGAGAATTTTTCTAACTCAAAAGTCAAAACTAACTGCCTAATTGAAGAAAACTTGAACTCTAGCTAAGAAACTGAAAACAATTCAAGACGTTGAAAAGAATTTAGGAGAAAAATGAGTCGACATAGCAAAACAAGTTAACTTAGTAAAGTACGCAAGTTTGATGGGTGTCTGTGAAAATTTAAGTGCCAAGCTACAAATAGGCAACTTAGTATGTATTAAGAAATTTAATAATTTATTTATATATTCTTTAATAAAAAAAGTGAAATAAATAAGTTAATTGAAAATTAATCATTTTTTGATATTATTTAAAAATTTCCGCATTATTCGTTGTTTTATTACGGTCCCTTGGAAAACGTAGAATCGGGGTTACACTGTATTGTGTTTTTCTTAATATAATGCCTTTCCACCAAGTATTGCCAGTGAACACCCTAAAATTAACGAATTATGGTTATGAAAGGCTCGTATTTAAACGGTCAGAATTTTAATTCAGTTTCGGTCAGAATTTTTAATACATCGGTCAGAATTTATATTACACTGGTCAGAATTTATATTAAGTGGTCAGAATAAATATTAAATGGTCAGAATATAAATGGGATCGGTCAGAATTTAAATGGAATCGGTCATATTTATTTTGACAGATGGTCTGATTTTTTTTGATGATATGTGAAGTTGCTTACGGCAAATCGTCCAATGGGCGATTGGACGAGCGTTGCTACTAGCGCCACGGTCATTGAATGAATCACTATTATTGCGCGCCCAAAGGAAGAATTGACAGTTTTCATAGACCAGGTTCCCACATCCAGGCATTTGTATGTTTCGTGTCAAAAAAAGTTTTTATTTAAAAAAATGTTCACGGTATTTCCGCCTAACCGATATTCTTTTGGTTATTAAATAATTTTAAATAATCTAAAAGTTGCAACTATTTTTTATTATTTGTACAATTCGATACATTGTGATCTGCTCTGAAGAGAGTAAAGGAAAGGATAATATTTTTGGAAAGAACATTTAGATAAATAATTGCTATGGTACATTTCATAGCGACTGTGGAAAGGAAAAAGGACGTAACCCTCAATTTTCCAAAACAGCTTTTTTTTCGATAATCACAATGTATACAACTTGACACACATTCTATCAAAAGGATGGAAGCTGAAAATGCCGAATTAGTATCTAAATTTAACTTTTAAGTTTGAAAAAGATGACCTTGTAAAAAATTAAAATGAAGAAAAAATACTGAAATAAAGGTTTTTCCTAGATAATTCCTAATTAATATTAGATTATGTCAATTAAACACCAGTTTAGAAGTCTCCGTGCACTTCAAGGTTGTGTATAATTATTAATTTGCATATGGCCCAAAATCATCAAAACACGTTTTTGCGCCCTTTGTAAATTTTGATATGTGTGGGTTACGTTCTTTTTCCTTTCTACGGTCGATATAATACACTTATTGTAAGGAAAACACTATTTTTTTTTAATTGAAAGAGGTGAGTATTTTTTATTTGAATTTAAAAAAGTGAAAACTAACAACATTCATCATAAAGCCTTGGTTCTTGGAATCCTACATCCACTGCACTTTGGTGGATCCCTACCTTTATATAAACAAACCGAGTGGTATGTAATCAGATGATGCGTTATTTGTAATAATAATGACTCATTATAAGAGTCTGCTTTTCCACACATAACATGAATGTTGAAAAAAAAGGATTATTAATTTCATTTTTTTTTTATTCTGACCGAAATATTTATAAAATTTGACCGTACAATAGATTTTATTCTGACCGTATATTAATTTTATTCTGACCGTTTATTATTTTTATTCTGACTGTTAGTATTTTTATTCTGACCGTTAACATTTTTATTCTGACCAAAAATTGAATTTTATTATGACCAAAAGTTGATTTAAATTCTGACCATTTATTTTGTTGCCGTTATGAAAGTCTATTACAATTACAGTAGATCCCCAGACGGTCCTGTAGCTAAGAGGCCAATCCACTCGGACATTCCTCCTATTAGATTTCTGTGGCTGCGAGTTTGAATCCCCTGACGCACACTTTCCTTAAATGATTTATAAATCTGTGTTTAGATGCATGAATGTTGTGTTATGTCGTTCTTTATGTTACACTCATACAAATAATTTATTTAATATCGCATAACATATTTTGTTTTTACTTTCAGGATTGACTATCACCAAATATACTCGAAATTATGAACAAAATGAAGACTTGGGCTTGAATGATATGATAACTGAAAATTATTAAGTATTATTTTTCACAGCATATCAGTCGCTACACATTTAAAATCTTACCTGTTTATATTGTGGTGACACTTATATTAAATATTCTTCAACTTGTCAAAATAATTTAACAGATTGTTGGACTGAAATAACATCAAACAATATAATCACTTTCAGATTGGGCTTTCATACAAGGCAAACTTCATTTTACTGTTGTTATATACAGTAGAACCCCCAATTACACTACCTCGAATTATGTCGAATTTGTCGCCTGCTGTGGCTCAGTTGGTAAGAGCTTGCTTTACCGATCACGCAGGTCTGGGTTCGATTCCCGGTCAGACCACAGTGAATTTGAGAATTATTCAATTCAAAGTTGTGATCGAAGACTGGGTGTTTGTGATGTCAATTCACATCATTTCCTCTCTTCCAATCCTTCTAATCCTTTAATAACTGGGCGTAGAATAGCGATTAGCCAACCACTAGTCCTGTTCTAGTCTTATCCTTCTTTTCTTACTCACTTTGAAAAAAGTGAGGTTGAGCGACTGAGTAACAAACAGTTCTCGTAGAAAAAAAACTTCTGTTAAGATACCTCCATTCGGAGGCCATATGCTCCACATTGGGAGCGGACATGGATTAAAAAAAAAAAAAAAAGGGAAATGTTCCGCATTTTCCGCGAAAAAAAACCAAATCCCTAATTTTGTATGAGATTCACACCTCCAATTACACTACCCTCAATTACACGGTCCCGACTATAGTGTAAATGAGGGTTTTACTGTAATTAAGAAAATATTAGAAGGACATCTGACGTCACAGGTTTTTTAAGCAATAGTTTCAATTGTAGTAAATTCATATTTTCACTATAATTTATGTCTGCATTTAGAAAAAAAAAATAAACTTTATCGAAATATTTATTTCATAATAAACGATGTGTCTTTTATGACAACTTTGTTTAAAAAACACCTATATATTTAACAAATAATATATTTATATTGAATTCTATATATTTTGCATCATATTGTTGCTTACCAATCTACGACTGACATATTAAAGAATAGTCAACAAACAGTGCAAAGCCCTTAACTTCAAACCTTACACAGAAGGACAAAAACATGAATATTTATTCACAGCATTAAAAAAACCACAATATTTTTTACAAAAAAATCATTGGTAAATTGTTTTATGTCTTAATCCATATCAGTTATAGATTTTAGTTCAATTTTTTGCAAGGATTAATATGTAAAATATGTAACAAAAAAGTATGCATTTTCAGTAAAGTAAGAGTTATGGGTTTTGCACTCCATGCTTGTGGGCCTTAACAAAAAAAAACTAATGCCAATAATTTTCCTTTCATATGATTTCTAGTACAGATTCCTAATTTCTTTTTTTATCATCTAGTAAAGGAAATAATATTGCATCCATCTTAATTGGCGAGATACCATGCTTTCCATAATGCATACCCCCCCCAGTTTAAATAATAAAAAAATATTATTTACTCGGTTACTTTTTTATATATTTATGTATATAATTTATGCAATAAAATAAGAAAAAATGCATTTTTTATTTTTCAGATTCAGCTATATATTATGCTAGCTGGTAATATTTGATTATTTTTGCTATAACTCCATTTGATTTTTTGTACATAATTCTGAAGTAAATGTTTCTATTACAAATATTTTTTTGTGTTTTATTTACTTATCAAATGAATTGCCATTGAGAATAGGATGTTTCGCCGGATGCTGTTCAAAATACATTCAATTTATCAGTAGGTTACTTTTTCGAATCAAATCAAATGCGATAAAAAATAATCAGATCTAAAATTTGAATCTATCTTTTATGTTATCAAGTTTTTTGAACAAAATCGGTTAACTATTGCTCGTATAAATGGAAGATAAAACAGGGCATTGTTTTTGCATGCAGAGCACGCGTCCATCCCTGGGAGTGGTTTTTGATCCGTGTGCACAGCACACATCAACAGGGCTTGAAGAGTTTATGAATGGATTTTTGTGGACTGGAAAATCACATACCACACGTATTATTAAGAAAATATTTACATTTAAAACAATCAATTATTATATTGTACACTGGGTAGGCCTTGGGTTAAAATTCTCTCAATATACACACATTCTCACTGGGCATTGTGCATCTAAGCAAGCTGTGTTCTGCCATGTACTTCAAGCAGACAGATAAATCAAGGCAAATTTGCATTTTTATAGTACAAGAAAAGCAATTTTTAAAAAAGAAATCAAAGCACATCAACAAAAAATTCAGTTTATGTTTACAAAAATATACAGTTTTTTGTTAATTGGCTGAAGCAGTGGTTCTTATTGTGGTAACAGGCCCCTTTGAGACTTGAATATTGCACCTGTAGCAGGCCCACATTGGATGTCTAAAAAAATATGAGTTAAGTGGGTAATATGTGTTACATTTATAATATTAATAGCAAATTATTATTTACTACAAATAAGAGTATTTACAAGATAAATTACAACTAAGAGTAAAAAATAGCAAAAATTGCTTGGTGAAATAATATGATCGCTTTGAAAACAAAGACGGCAGTCTCCATGTTTTGCCGAAAATGAGGTGACAAGTCCGCAAATATGTAGCTTTAAGTTAAATTTTAGATTCTTACACATACATTTTTGATTTTTTAAAATTGAGTTTGTAACAAAAGCGGCAGTTTATAAAGGAATGTATAGCAAACGCTCGCCGTTAACTCGTATTGTGGGAGAATTTATAGACTCCTGATTATTAGGGAGTTGGTGGTTGCTTTTCACAGATCTCTTGTGTAATTCTAAACAGTTTTCTAAAATCATTGCTGTAGGCTGTCACACCAGCTTAGTAAATTAAGTGAAGTAATTTTTTTTTACTATCACGTTAATTAATTTTTCTTTCCATTACTTTCATGAAAGTGGTCTTCAGTAATATTAAAATTTTTATCACTATATTTATTTATAGATAATATATTATGTAAGTATTTACTAACATATTCAAATAATATTCATGAATTTTCCAAAAAACTCTTTAAGTTCGCGTGGCTTGGTATTTCAAACCAAGATTTCAAAATTATTATACATAGT
>JAHZMQ010000053.1:0-35000 GCA_031772345.1 Himalopsyche anomala | reverse complement strand
CCTGTATTCATGATGTTTTTTTCAATACCGAAATACCTGTTCTAAAAACAAAAAAATATCGGTATCTCGATATAAAAAATTGTCCAAAATCGAGAAGAGTTGTGTCAATATTGACATTTTCTATAATTGATCATTTTACATGTTCAGGGCCGGTTTCGCTCAAGACGAGTGAGGTCGAGAAAGCTCACTATTAACTAAAAAAAATGAATGAATGTTCACGTTGCGAGTTACCGCACAACTAACGTCTAAAAGTCGATATTCGAGAACACATAAAAAAAGACAGTTTTTAATGTTTTTTTTTTTATATTTTGAATTGGGTTGGTTAACATCCCATCTGGACATGAAGATGCGCCTACGACCGTTACATTTTTCAGTGCCTGGCGTTAACCCTCCAACGACGATCGTGACCATATGGTCACAGTAAACACCTTTGTCTATTGATCCCACTATTCATCCCTTTTCTACCAGAATATCGTTGCTTTCGCTCATATTTGGTTAAGAAGGGTACAGACTTCAGTTAGTCATCAGCCGCGGGGACAAAAACGGCCACCAAAAGCACATGCGATTTTTTGAATTTCAGTTTTTTTTAATGGACTTTTTGAAACTGTTAGTTATTTTTTTATCAAAACATCAAATTATTTACAGTTCTTTTGCTAATATATTTGATTTGTAATTATGTTGATCTAAAGAGGTCAAATTGTAAATATTTTTAAAAATTTCACGTTTAGTTATATTTCAACCCCGAATTTGTGGGTGCCCATACAGTCATGCTCGTCCTTACTACTGTCCGTACACAATATTACACGGTAATAAAAAGATGAGCATGATCATATAGTCATGCGGGGTTTCTATACAACGACTTTGCGTTTTTTTTTTTAAATCGTTAGGATTAGTTATTCGTTACTCGTGACTTCAATATGGCTTAAAAAATATTTTTTTTTATCGAAAAAAGCTCTCGTCTCTGGGGGTTAAACAAGGAAGTAAAAAAATAAAATTATCATTTAATATTTTTTAATGTGCGATTAAAATTAAATTAATAAATATATATTATTTGTTTTCTCAACCCTGCTACGCAGCGTGTTCAGTGAGAGAAGCGAAGGTCCCATTGGTGAACTGGGTGAAACCCGACACCGCTAGCCAACTTCCTGCTGTACATTAATATAGGTAGGTAACTTCTATGCGCAACGCACACTAACCCCAGGGTTACTGGATCTTTCGATCTGGTAATATTCCATTTAATAACATCGCATTGTTTCAACCTGTAATAATCCCATCGCATTTCAAAATTTCAAACAACCATTGTCTTAATTTGAACACCTTTTTGTTTTCCAATTTTATGACAAGCCAAGCTTCAAGCTTCCCGGCAAGCGTTGCAATGCCACTCACAATAAGATAGGAAGTAGGGCTTGTCGGTTTTGAAAAACCGGTTTTTTGGCTAAATTTGTGATATTCGAAAACCGGGTTTTCAACTTCGTAACCGGTTTTGCCGAATTTTCCATAAACGAGTCTATAAACAAAAGGACAGTAAATTTGGATCTTTCATTTGATGGCTTAAAGACCATATGCCCCACATCATTACCCAGCGAAAGGGTATTTTCGATATCAGGAAATTTTGTTACAAAACGATCAGCGGATGTTTTGTGTTTTCTTATATCATATTTTCTGGTAAGAGTTAACACCAAATAATTTCTTGTTGTGCATTATTATGTATATAAATAAACAATATAAAAAAATGAACTTTTTCTCGCTATTTTAATTGAATTATCCATTTTTTGTAAAACTTCGAAAACAGGATAAAACCGGTTTTCGAACAATATTGACATTCGACAACCGGTTTTTTCAAACGTGGTTTTTGCATAAGCCCTAATAGGAAGTGTATTAATTGTGTTTATTGAAGTGCACGTTTTCTTTTTCTATCTGTTTGACTTTTGCTGCAGATTGTCTATGGCAGTGCTCCGCAACCTTTTCTCACCTGCGACACACCAAAATTCTTCCTAGAATTCCGCGGCACACCAAAAGCAAAAATATATAGGTATTAAATTGATACACAAATTTTAAAATAAATTTTCGTTTTTTATTTGAAAAGTTTACATACATAAAACTATAATATATTTACTTTTATGCAATTTTAATAATTATTATAAAATAATAACTAATAAATGTGATACCTGCGCTTTGTTTCAATTAACACAGAGGTTTTAATAATAATTCAATTCAAATAATTTTTCATTATGTATTTGACCACGGCACACCTGCATCCGGCTCACGGCACACCAGTGTGCCGCGGCACACCGGTTGCGGAGCACTGGTCTATGGTACGACACACACACACCACCTATTGTAAGTTAATTGTACTGTAACATTCACACAAGTGCAAGCATACGTTGTCAAAATGAACTGTATGGCAGACATGCAAACATTGATTTTTATATGTAAGACCTACTGTAAATTAATTTTACTATGCCTTTAACCTTCACGAAAGTGCAAGCAAAAAGTTTGTCAAAGTTTTATTGCAATCGGATTAGAAGTGTGGCAACGCATAGCGTACGAACAAACAAACATTCATTTTTATATATTAGATTAACTAGTCCATGTATTGAAAAGAGCACACTTAGTTATCTTCCACGAAAGTCATAATCTTTGTTATTCGATTGAATGACATGAAAATAATGATTTTATAATTATCGGAGCTATCTCTTTTAGTTATGATATTTAGTTACAACATATTCTATTTATATATATATAATATTATAAGGTGGTAGATGGAACAATATGAGTTTATGTCAGGTGTATTTTTTGTTATTCAGAAAGGATCTACTGCAGGCCTGGTCAAAGGAAAAGAATTATAAGGCACGTGGAGTATTTAAAAATATGTATAAATTCAAAAAAAACAATCGTTTTAAATGTTTTTCCAGATTAGATGACTATTCGCAGTGTTAATCTTTGATTCGGAGAAGGTATGAGAGTTTTACTAGCCAGCAATTAATTAATTTTGCAGTTTTTTGTTGTGGTCCGCGGCCAAACTTTCATCCCCAATGTGAGCCGACAGCCGAAATATTTGCCTACCCCTGGTCTAATGGAAACATACAAAAGACCTGCCTATAAGGATAGCATTCATAAGTTGACGTTTTATGAAAATGGAATCGAATAATCAAAATATAATACAATACATGTCATCTTTTTATTATCTTCCACACAACAATTCATTTATATCACTACGATCAATACTTGGGTTTAAATGAACAACATTAAATTTATTAACTCCCAATGTCCGCTCCCAATGTGGAGCATATGGACTCGTAATGGAGTTTATCTCAACAGATGTGTTTCTACGAGAACTGCTTGTTACTCAGTTACTCAACCTCCCTTTTTTCCAAAGAGAGTAGGAATAGAAGGATAGGGCTAGGACAGGACTAGTGGTTAGCTAATCACTCTCGATACGCCCCGTTCATATGATAGGATGGGTGAGAGGGGAGAATTCAAAACATCACATACATCCATGCCTTCGAACAGAGATTCATAATTCGATTAAAAAATCAATTTATAAAACTGTCCGTACTGGGATTCGAACCCGTTACCTCCGTGACCGAAGCCAACGACGTTGACCACTCGACCACACAGGCGGCTTGTTGACAAGTTGTGAGTACTTTTTTGAATTTTTAAATGCATAGGAAAAAATGAAAATTAATGTATGCATTATTTTTTATGAAGATAGTTTCTTTATAAACATATTACCTCGAATCTTTTACCTCCAATTTCGGTCCAGATCTTTATCGAGTTCGTCTGTAGGAATGCCCCTTTACGACAATGGTTCCAGGAAGGGAGTCGATAGAAATAGATTTTCACGCTCGATAATAATATGGCTAGAGATTTGTTTTAAAATATAAATCCGATTATACTCATTTTTTTTTATTAGAAATAATATGAATGGCAAAGATTACTGACAGATATGGATTTAAAATATCGAATAATTGATAATTTATTAAAAATATCACATTGACAATATGTATTATTATTATTGATAACAAGCTGTGAAACACTCGAACAGGAAAAGGGTAGAAACTAATTGTTATTATTGGATGGAAAAATATTAAATTGGGTCGATTTAATTCGGTTAACCTCGTTTTATTGAAAAAAATCACTTTTTTAATAATTTGTTTTAAATTTAAATCTGCGCTGAATTGAAAGCGTTTTAAAAGAAACAATTGATATTACATATATGAACAATCATCTGTTTGACAAAGGTGTCAAAAAAAGAGATTAATCAATCATAATCATTTTTGGAAATAAACAGAGGACAATTGCATAGCCTTCCGATTTTAAATGAAATATTAAACATGCCGGGATCTCCACTTATATACCCTATATAAATATAATCATAAAACCTTTTCCGACAAACAAATAAATATAATTCTTAAAACTACTTACTACTCAAATCTGTGGGCATTCCCATGAGCTTATCCTTTTCGCCAGCAATGGCTTTAAGCTCAATGATACATTTATTTCTTATATAAACACGAAACACTCATTTACTCAGCGTCAGTTCAAGTTAATCCGTGCACTTGAACGCCTGAAGATGCCGAAAGGCGAAACCCGGGTCGTTAGTGACAAAATCTGTGAGAATGTACATAGTTTGAACGAATCAAATTAAATCATAAATTCATCGTAAAAATCGCATTCATTAAGGACAGGCATGCAAAACTTTTTTCTTAAAATCAAAAATATGATGATTTCAAGCCGCAAAGAAAAAAAAATATACGCACAGTCCTCTTTTTACACGGGGGTTCGTTCCAAGTAAAATAGCCTCGCAGACAACTGTGTAATAAATGAATAGTAGTTTCCGTTACATTTGACTGTGTTATTTCGAAACCGCGCAAAAAGAGGAATAGTTATACTTGTTTACAAAAACGTCTTTGATGTTAAATATTTAGGATGTATACATGTTGTATTTGTAATTCGAACGTTACTGCGATGTTTGTCATTGTAATTTTTAAACTAATTCTTTAGATTTTTACTTAATATTTGAAGTATTAAGCTACAGAATCGAATCGAAATTTTTATTGGTAACCCCATTGCTATGAAACGATATATTCTGATTTATCAACAAAAAAGCTGTTTACAAATTAAATGATTTAGTTTAAAAAATCTGTATAATATATTTTAATTTTAAGATGTAGCATTTGAGGTCCGCCAAAAAATTCTAACAGACCGTATGCCCGCAGAACCAACAAGTATGATTTCCCGGTGATTTATGATAATTTATTTCTTATGTTTTTCATAGTATACGTTGATTGATGAGTGCCTCTCTTGGTAGTGTTGTATCTATTCACCGAAGGAAATTTCGGTCACTGTCACAGTTTGAGAATAGCTGGATTTAATGATGCAACCGATACCAACTGCTTCGATTGTATGTAGGTATAGCAAATATTTTCGAAAATTTTCCGTTTAGGGAATAGCCCAAGCAAACAAACAAAGCCATGAAGCCATACCCCTCCCCTTTGCAAAGGAACGGATATCATAAACAGGAATTTAAAAGGGGGCATTTGTTTTGTATCTTGTTTATTCAATGTTGTCTGGAAATTTAGTACTTTTAAAATACCCAATAATTTATTCGTAGATACCGATAATTATAATCTACCCACTTAATTCATTACAACTAATTAATGTCATAAATTCTCGTAGTCATATCAATTAGGTTAACAATAATTAAACTGTGCGAATTCACTTTTATGTTTGTATTTGTTTATAGACAATGCAAACCGTTTGCTGCCCCTCAGTTCAAGTGCATTCGTGCACTTGATAAAACCAGAAGATGCCGAAAGGCAAACCCCGGGTCGTTATCAGAAAGTAGAATCATCATTTTTATTTAAATCACTTTTTCATTTCAAAAACCAAAAAATCCTTTCGATTATTGAATAGCTTAAGTTTTTATACAGATATTGACTCCTTTTATCACTTTTAGGGTGTTCACTGTCAATACTTGGTGAGAAGGCATTATATTAGTAAAAACACAATATTCCTTTGTACTTCATTCCACTTTATTTAATATGTCAGGACCGGTTTCGCTCATTACGAGCATCGTCAACTGAAAAGAAATATAATTTAACCATGCTATTTATACAAAAATGAACAGTTATAAACAATTGGCATTTAAAAGAAATTACCAATTACATTAAAAGTGATTCTAAAATAACACAAAATTAAAATGTTTAACACATCTAATATATAATTAAAAAGTCATCTCAGATTAATAAATTTAGAATGGCGATTGAAAGTAATTATGAGCGAAACCGGTCCTGACATATTAAATAAAGTGGAATGAAGTACAAAGGAATATTGTGTTTTTACTAATTGACTCCTTTGTCATTATAATTGTATCGTGAAGTTGACGTTTTATGGCAGTAAGGTTGCCGATACCTATTATTACATAAACTGTGGTATTTAAATAAAGTTTAAACAGTTGATTGGTCGCCAACACTGTTCGACTGACGAATCACTCATTTAACAGTCCATATTGGAAAAAATTGCAAAGTTAAAAGATATTGACAATATTTTTGCATACTCAAGTTTAAATAAATGTTTAAATAATAGATAAGTTGATTGGTTAGAGTAAATACGATTTTATTTACACCGCCTACGAAATGGCCTCTCGTTTTGCTGATTGGATGGCTAAAAGCCCTACAAGAAAAGTAGAGTTTACCATTTTAAGTTAGTTATTCATTATTAATTCAGATTTTACAAAAAAATACTAATTACCTGAACTGTAGTCAACCCAGTAGATTCTGCCAGTTCTCGTTTCTCTCTGGGTGATGGATATGGATTATGTGTATACCAATCCCTAAGTACAGATCTAGATTTTTCCTGAAAACAAATATTAAAAACTTATATTAACTTCATTCCCATAAAGATTAAAATGATTTTTTATTTGTTGCCAGAAACAATTACATTTGACAATAGTGTTGTTTAGTATTAATGTAATAGGAATGGTTAGTAGTTATATTTGAAGAAAATGACAGTTACGAAAGACAGATCGAGGAATAAATCAAACCAGGAGAATAATATAAAATAAAAATAACTTTGATTATACCACGTATTGTGTTACAAAATGTGACACGTGTTTCGCCTCTTTCAGAGGCATCCTCAGACAACTACTTTCGCAAATGTTTGCTTAAGTACGAATGATTTTAATTTTACTATTCTGATATATTATAATAAAAATCAAATAAAATGTGAGGGGATGATAGAAAAACAAACAAACGATAATGGTAATACAATTGACATTTACATTAAGAAATGATTATCTAATGAGTTGTTCAATTAGGACGGATTAAACCGCTAGAAAATATATTACTATTCTGATATATTATAATAAAAATCAAATAAAAATGGGAGGCAGCCTCTGAAAAAGGCGAAACACGTGTCACATTTTGTAACACAATACGTGGAATAATCAAAGTTATTTTAATTTTATATTAAAATGAACTTCCACAAAGTTACCGCCGAATCCATCGAAAAGTACAAACCAGGAGATTTTCGAAGTGAGCGATATTCAATACATATATGAAAATAAAAATAGTTATCGCGAATTTCTTGCTTTCTCACTATAACAGTGCTTTTTCAAAAGAAGTTAGAGTGAGTAAACAAAGGGCTCGCGAATAATTAAACTGATGTAAAAACGAATTGGAGAAGGCAATCGATTCGAAGTAATAATAAATTCACGTCCAGTACCTAAGATAGGAACCGTGAACAAACTCTCATAGTAAAATGGATAGATTTTGTAAGATTGTATGGACTAATTTTCATGTTACATGGTACAGATCTGATCAAAAAAAAATAACTGAGAAGCAGCGGTGGGTTCCCAATACGTTAACATTGGGACTCGCTTAATTTCAAAATTATCAGGGGTTGGTTACGTTACGGATGACTCGTATACGAGTCTTTTCGCCGGCCTGACTGGCGCGTTGAAATATATACATCCAATGCGACAAATGTTTTAGATTCTCTACAGAGATGACGCAACAAATGTTTGATGCATTATTTAAAAAATAAAATATTAAAATATATGTACAAATAATATTTTTATTCGGTGATTGCGGCGATGAAAAATCAGCAGACAGTTAAAATATAACTTTAAAAAAATAGGCCACCAAAATATAAGCAATTGTAGGTTAAAAATATACGTTCATGTTTTCTAATCTTGTTTTGAAATAAAATAAACAGGAGCACATGTATATTTGGCTTGTTATTTATTACGTTTTCGATGAAATTTATAATTCTATGCCAAATACCCGATTTTCTTTATTAAAAAATACAAAAGTTGAGTATCACTAATAAAAGCAGGCTAAAATATATAAAGTATTATGCAACAAAGTGTTGTTAAACTGGTGTCCAAATTATTTTTTTAAATGTCAAATAGTTTTAAAGTTATACCTTTTTTTCGAAAGTACCTAATTTTTTGCAAACTTTCGCAAAAATTCCCCGATGCGAATGAGTTAATCTCTCACGTGTAACAAATACGCGACGCACCGTAAAATAGTGAACATCAATCAAAAGCTGAATGTGCTTTCTTACCTTGGATTGCACGAGTCAAGAGTTGCATGATTGAAATAGTGAGGAATATCGATTAGCCAATAAAAAGATAATGATAAGCTACCTTAAAGCAATATGATGTCTCTTCTCCGTCCCAAATAGTCCTGGGAAGTGGAAACTTGCGTCGGACTCGGTATTTTCCAACTGCTCCTAAAGGACGACCTCGTAGTTTTTCCGCTTCTACATAGTGTGCTGCAAAGAACATAACAAACATTCTTTATTGATGATACAATGGTAAAACCAAGATTACAAAGGCGTCCGAATGATATTCTTCAAATATGAGTAATCAATACAAGTCAATCAATGGTTAATTTGATTACTCAAGCGCTACTTCATTAGAAGAAAACATGGGTTGTCTCTTAGTTGTGTAGATTTGTAAACACAATTGTTTACTATTGACATTTTAATTCTAAGTATGTTTTAAAACAATATAATGAAAACACATGTAGAGGTAATATTTCACATTTTACATTCATTAGAAATCGGCACAGGAGCAGTTACATAAGATTTTAAAACGATTTAAGTGGAATCTCGATCTATCATTTTCCCAAATGTTAATACAGAATTGTTATTTTCCCGGCCTGGCAGTAGCTGTTTTTATAGAGTTAAATTCTTGGTTGTTTTTAGTATTATTTCATGAAATATAACCGCCCCCTGCATATACAAGGGGTGCATTGATCCAATGCCACATTGACCGGCCGCCACTGCAAGGATGGTTAACTTATGGCACGCGTGCCGAGTTGGTTTGTTAAAAAAAATCGCTGGCACTTAAGTGATACACAAATTTAATCGTTTGAATAAAAAAATATCTTTTTAAAGTAGGATATTTCATTCGTCCACTTGAACGTCTGAAGATGCCGAAAGACGGATCCCGGGTCTTTAGTGACAAAACTTGTGTGAACTGTAAATAATTTGAACGTTTCAAAATTCATATTGAAATTCCACCAAGCACCTTCAGTCGAAATATTAAATTATAGGATTTTTACAATTATTCAATAAATAAAAACAATTCAGAACAATTACACAATGTTACTTGTTTATTATTATAATTTCATAAATATGGTTAGCTTATTTTTTTTCTCGGCACGTTGGAGGGTTGATAAATAATATTTTGTATTTTGGCACGCGCGCGTAAAACGTTTCGTCGCCACTAGTTTACTATGTTATCAATACGGTTTTAAACTATTTACAAATATCAAATTGTGGGTTAATTTAAATGCACAATGAAATTAATGCCGGCCTTAAATCAGTCGTAAAAATAATGCGTTTTGTAGATATCTGATCTAAGTACACGTAACTTAATATTTGTAAATATTTCTGGGCGATTCGGAAGCAAAAGTAATTACTACACGAGGATTTACGTATTGATTATGTCTCGACCTTTACAAAACACATATTATATAGAAATGTTAATGTAGAAAATATTCATTAAGTAACTAAGCAATCAATGTTGTATGAACAACAACTATCGACGAAGGTGCTTGCTGGAATTTCAATATTAAATTTTAGTCAAGTATTATTACAATAAAGATAGAATACACTACTTAAACAAATCCGGGATTTATAGATTGCAATGCGTTGTACACAATTGTATATCGGGAAAACCGAAAGGACATTGAAGAACAGAGTATCAGAACACACGGCAGCTTTTAGATTGAAAAAACACACGTCTACTTTTGCTAATTACTTAATTTCGGAAAGACACCGTACCCTAATGACATTATACTCTATATAAATATAATCGTAAAACCTTTTCCGACAAACAAAATAAATATAATTCTTAAAACTACTCACTACTCAAATCTGTGGGCATTCCCACGGGCTTATCCTTTTCGCCAGCAATAGCTTTAAACTCAGTGATGCATTTATTTATTATATTATGTAAACACGAACTTGTCAGTTCAAGTTCATCCGTGCACTTGAACGTCTGAAGATACCGAAAGGCGAAACCCGGGTCGTTAGTGACAAAATCTGTGTGAATGTACATAAATTGAACGATTCAAATTTAAATATGAGTCGTTTAAATTTTGTGAACTACCACACGGTTTGTCCCTGACGACCAATGATCCCGCTAAGGTGTGCGCACGCATACTTTCCAAAATGTGGCCGCACACATTTATCCATCTCTCACTCAGACCGCACAGATTTACTTCATTTTTAGTTATCTTTTTTTGCCAAGACAAATAAATAACCTTCCTTTATACTTGCGCACTTTTTTTTGTTTTTGATGAAAATTGACACACAATAGAAAAATTAGAGGAAACGTTGCTTACGACCCGGGTTTCGTCTTTCAGTTCAACAATTCAAGTCAAAGAATAAAATTGAACTGACGCTTGGTAAATAAGTGTATCGTGTGCATATAAAAAATACATTATCAATTTAAATGATATGACGATAAAAGTAATCGTTAAAAATTCGAGTTTGGTTTGTTTTCAATACCGAAATACCGTTTTTTCTCATTTAAAAAAAAACACCATGAATACCGGGAACCCGGTTTCAAAAGTACCGATATTTAAATATTTCCCAGTCAAGTCCTTAAGTGTTAAAAAATTTGTTTACCTTTCAACCACAGGGCCTGCAGTTTGGAATGATTGTGTGGACTAAACGAATGACTTTCCAGCAGTCTGTACAGTTCCTTGAAATTCCCTCGGTGGAAGGCGACGGTGGCCTTGGCCTTCAGGACGCTCTCGTTGCCGTGCAGCTTCTCGCAGGCGGGCAGCGACCACAGAAACCTCCCCAGCCGCTCCACGTTGCCAGCCTGCTGCAGCACCTAAGGGATACATTATTCTTGATATTATCTTGCAAAGAGTTAACTTCCAGGATATGTAGGCACTAGATAGTAGTTTTTACAATGTCCGCTGTGTAGCATATGAATATCTAACTTAGTTTTTCTCAACAGAAGCGGTCCTACGAGCGTTTAATTATTGTAAGTCAGTTGCTAAGTCTGTATAAAACTGTAGAATAGTTGTGAGATTGACACAGAAATAGATTAGTAGGTACCATTTATTTCGCTACAATTTACTAATCAAAAAATATGAGATTGTGAAAATTGAAACCAAGAAAAAAGACTGACAAAAAGGTTTTTCCTCGACAATGTCTTTAATTAATATTTGAATATGTCAATTAAACACCAGTTTTGAAGTCTCCGCGTACTTCAAGGTTGTGTATATTTCAAGAATTTGCATATGGCCCAAAATCATCAAAACACATTTTTTGCGCCTCCTGTAAAATTTGATATGTGTTGGTTACGTCCTATTTCCTTCCAATCGTTTTAAAATTAGCGTCATCGTCTCATACATCGTCGATAGATCGAAGGTCTAGGAGTAAGGGGGTTATAATAAGAAACATATTTATTGTATACATAAATATATTTTAATTAAATTTAATGGCATAACAACATTTAAATCGTATTTCTTGAGCAATGATTCACAGCCATTTAAGATCATTTCAAAGTTTAATTGATCTTGAAAGTGAAAGTTGTATATGACTATATACAGTGCTTTTTTTGAAAAAAAAGGTGCCGGAACGCACTTTTTTCGAGCATTTTCTAAGAAGGTATATTATTTATTATATACATATTCGAATATCATTTTGATAGAATTAAAGACGGCTTTTCATATAATGCATAGAAAATAAAACAAAATATACATATTTTTATATTTATTTTAGAAATTTCAAATGAAAATTAAACGAGGAACATTACATACATTATGTAACATAACATTAACAAATTATGTACTTTATTAAAAACGCTATCCAAAATTACATTGATTTCCAATTTTTCCCAAGTTTCGTCAGGTAAATGGTTTCTATTTCTTTTTTTTTGTGTTGGTGTCTGTGGCCGAATGTCTTCCTCTTAGTAACCATTGATCAACGTATTTTGAAGGATCAAAAAGTATTAAAGGTGGTCCGACAAGTTTAATAAACAAAAGTGACGAAACTGTTTTGATCATCAACGAAGCTCTCATTGGGCTGATAATTAAATTCATTTGTGAAAACCCGCGTTCACATTTACTTGAAGAAATGGGAATAGAATTCAGTGCATACCTGATAATCTTTTGCATGACATTAATTTATGGGACCTATATATTCAAAAGGGATCAACAGTCAATGGCTTCCAAGAAAAGAAATGAAAGTTTTTAAAAAGAAAAATAAAATTTTACGAACATTTATTAAAATTTCGAGAAAAAAAGTGCCGGAACGCCGTTCAGCCGCGTTACAGGGTAAAAAAAGCCCTGACTATATTTAAACTATTGATGTTACGTTGGTTTTCTTTTTTACTTCATTGGGAAAAAATGATCTATGGACTATTGCTTAATAAAATAGAAGTGAAGCAAATTCACCAGAGGTCGTTTCACAGAAGTGCTACCGAAATAGATCAGCTCCACTGTCCCAGGAATTTGAGAGCATGTGAGGCAGCGACGCTGAACTGATAGGCCTCGTGCCTATTTTGCCACAATTAACCGTTTCAGTACCGCGATGTTTTAAGCTTAGGAACACTCAGATACCACATGTTTTTAATTTTTTTTTTTAAAAAAGGGCTCATGGATTTTATGCATTATGTTCAAAGTTTACCTATAAAATGTTTTTTTTTTACCATGTCCGCTTCCAACGTGGAGCATATAGACTCCTAATGGAGTTTATCTCAACAGAATTGTTTCTACGAGAACTGCTTGTTACGCAGTTGCTCAACCTCTCTTTTTCCAAAGAGAGTAGGAATAGAAGGAAAGGACTAGTGGTTAGCTAATCACTCTCGATACGCTCCGTTCATAGGATATAACGGGTAGGAGGGAGGAATTCAAGACATCACATACATTCATGCCTTTAAACAGAAATTCATAAATCGATTGGAAAAACAATTTATAAAACTGTCCGTATTGGGATTCGAACCCGTGGCCTCCGTAGCGGTAGCCAACGACGTTGCCCACTCGACCACACAGGCGGCATAAAATGATATATCAAGTTATAATTTTTCAAGTTGCATTATCGAAATTTCGTATATTGATTTTTCTTTTAGGCTTGTCGCAAGCATAAATAAATAAAAGAAATACATTTTTATAAAAAAATATATAAAAAGTAAAAGGGAAAAATTCTTGAAATTCAGGTATAAATTTAAAACAAAAGAATGGATACTTTATGTCGATTTCACCATAAGTGGTAGCCCTAGTGACACCTACCGCTCGACTTCTAAAATAATACCTTTTTTAGGATTTTAAGATCAACCAACGGCAGAAGGTTCATTTTTCTTGTAGAGATAGTGTATAGCCACATAAAAAGAAATATTGTTAAAATTCCTACTAGAATATTTTTTTATACAAAGTGTCTTTACGGTATTAGTGGTGCGCCTATGTAGCGGCCACCAGTGGCCTTGCGGTACTGAAGCGGTTAAGTAGAATATTGTGTAAGCTTATGTTAATTATGTCTTTAGTGTTCTTCTGATCGATTGAGACAGTTATTATAATCACTACGTATTCTTTCCCAGTCAACATGAAATGTGATTTTAATCGTTAAATTAGTGTGTTGCTGATTTTTAAGTTTGATAAAAGGATGAGTAGAAAACATATATTTTGGTTTTTTTTTCGTAGAATTAATTTGATATTTTATTATGATATTATTTTTGTTTTAATAATACTACAATCATATGTACGTACATAGTTTTAAGGTAAGGCTGTAAGGAATTGGAAAAAAACTGATACTCAGACTGCGATTTCAAAAAGATGTACAATTTTATGTAGGTATAATATATTTTAAACAACAAGGCTATCCTTAGTCTGCAAATTATGTCATATCTACAAAATTTTATACATTTTAGTATTTAAATTTAATTTTTGAAAACGGAGTTGGAGTCGTACGTTTTTTTACGATTACAACATCGAATCGACAGCCCTGGTTTCAACAAAAACCTTTCTATACAGCGACAATATGCTAAATAAAAGAAAAAAATATTTATACATGTAATATTACTATCACTAATTTCTTGATCAGGTATTCTGGAGTGGTCAAAAAATTGCTTTAAATATATTGTTAAATTAACGGTGTTTGAAGAGAAGCAGGTAAGTTGGTAGGGAAATACGATAGAAGGAAGAATTAGTACTCAATGTATTTTACAGACCCAACCGAATTCTGGCACGATCGCGGATTATTTTAGATAAACAATGAACGTTTGATTGTAGAATATAATGCTATCGATTGGATGATTATATTTTATTATTCTTCGGAAAGGTTAGGCATATCTGTCTTGGACGAGTGTAACATAAACTCATATTATATTTTCGTAGTGCGTCGAGAGCCGACAGAACTGAGAGCTTTGAATTTCACACCGACGATATATTTTTAGAACATGAGACGCGACTTATGGTTGAAATCAGCGCTCCAATTCATATTTTCTTCACATTTAATTCTTCTCTCATGGATTACCCACATGTCAACAAATCTGTTCGGTAGATATGTAAATTGTGAGATTTGCAGCGATTTATAAATGAACTAAACCAATTCATTTCAATTTTAGGACGGGCAGTGTATTTTTTGTATACTAACAACGCATGTTTATTATTAGATTATAATGTTACGATTCAATTGTTTTTCACTGATTCTTTACATTCTACATACAATGAGCAACCACCTTGCGTTGTACAGTGCATTCAAATATGTCATTATTACTGGTTCCAAAATTAATACGTGGAGTCAAAAAATGCCTAAAGTATGTCACTAAATTTGAGTGAATTACAAGCCCCATTATAATATAGTGAAAATTTTAAACGACAATTTGAGAAGCTACTATTTTTAATTGACAAGGTCAATGCATATCTTTCACTGCCATGGGACATATCGATGTTTACGAATTTTTTCCTTCTCATACATCAAATGTGCCTATCCTTAACTAGTTAATGTTATAGACACGTAAATTACTTCTTACATATTCCTGATCGACTAGAAGATAACGTGTTCTGAAGGATCATCTTTCTTATAACACCACTTCTTGCGTTAATATCATCGCTTCTGACAAAACCGATTGTAGAGATTGCTTTGGTTCTAATCCATAGTCTGATCTGATCTAGTCCCCGATTCATTGTCTTAACACTTTAATTTCAGACTGCACCATCTAATGTATTTTTTTAATATTAGTACCAAATCTAGTAATGCTTCCGAAATATTTATAAGCTTTATCCTTTCTCTTTATTCTTTAATATTATTATTGTCAGTTGCTTGATTGCTTGACAACGTATGGTATCGTCAGCCTAAAGTGCAAAACCCGTATCTTCCAAAATACCAAAATGAGATTTGAATCAAACATCGAAGCATATTTTCCATTTCACTTCACTTGCTAGGTGATTTCTTTATAGCTCCCTGAAGGCACGACACCAGGGCTATCTTTCTTCTTCTTGGCGCTACAATCCGGGATAAAGCTTGATCGCCTTCATTAATCTCCTCCACTTCACTCAATCCAGTCACTGACCTCGAGCACTCGTAGGTTCTGTGACATCCCGTTCATCTAGTGATAGTGAAGTCACGGTCTTCCAACACTTTGTTTTCTTTCGCAGATAGTAAATGTGAGACATTGTTTGGTTTACATTCATACATGCATGATCTATCTTTGGTCCAACGTAGGGGTTGAGTGTTGAACAATTTTTACAATGTCTGGCTTATCTTAGAGGTTTATTAAGCTCATGGTTGTTCTGACGTCGCCAGGTGCCATCCTTGCAGAAATCACTGAAAATCTTTCGGAAGACCTTTTGTTCAAACACTTGTAGCTTCTGAACGTCATTAGAGTCAGTCAAGGAAATATGATAGCAAAAGTATCAGTGAGCCATGCAAAGTCAATATACAAATTGAGTTGATGTCTGTAGAACCGCGAACGCCTATATAAAGGGCAGCATATGAATGCCGACCTCTGGTAAACAATAGACCAAGAAGAGAGACAGACTTCAAACTTCACAGATGCCATAAAAAAATAAGACCTTGCATTTAATTCCTATATTGTATTGTGTTTTACTTCTATAAGTTCTAGTCGGTCCAGACTCCAAATAGAATCAATTATACCTTAAAATAAATTTAACAAATGTATCATATCTAATGAATAATAAAAATAATACATTTTGACATATTTAGGTTTATTTAGAATTAATCTCAGCTCTCAATATTTTTAAGACATTCGCATACTCGCAGTCAAATTAGAACAAAATTGAAACAACTAACTATCAGCAGACAATAATTTGACAACTCGATGAGAATACTCTTCATTTTTGCTAGCGAGATGTATCAGGCGCTCATAACCAACAGAAGATAGTATTTTCACGAAAACATCGGATCTTCTGCAAGAAAGAGACAACACAAAGAGGATTCCCAATAAAGACATAATGCCAAAGAGAGAAAGAGAACTTTATATCGTATCGCTCATAAACTATAGAGCTGGTGAAAGAGACAAAAATCACTCAATACAATTGTTATCAATGCTAGCGTTGGGTTAGAAAGAGGTGGCTGATATTACGTAAGTCTACTGCAAATTGAATACATTCGATTAAGCATTGACAATAGTATGTCTCTTATGACATCTTATTTCCATGCAATTTATTATAGAGAGTCATCATCTATATATATAAAACAAAGTGGGGTTATTTACACCACGTATATCTCGAGAATTAGACCACGGTTTTCAATGATCTTTGCTTTATTAAATTTGTATGGGCCTAGAATAGCAGAATAAGCATTAAAACATCGGAAAAATATCACGAAAAAGAAATTATAAAGAAAATAAATATCTCAGTACAATACGTTTTTTTAAATTTTTCGAATCGAACGCGGAACATGACGTATGCAGTTTATGCTTAATACACTAGGTGGCGTTGGTTGTAAAATTCATTTGTTTCATACTTTGAATTAGAGATGTACCGACGAACTTGGACGAACGTGTCAGAATTTCGAAACTAAATCTTCAATATCCATTTAAAAAAAAAACTTTTAGGAATTTATGTTTCATATTCATCACCGTCGCTAAAATATATACTGAAATGTGAAAAGACGAATGAAAGTATATAAAATCAGAAAGTTTGTAAAAAAAAATCAGTATACTTTTCATGTATATTATATTGTTATTGAATACTATCAAATCATTATTTTATTTTTGATCCCCATCTACAGTCAATCCTGTTTTTATGCAATTTCAAAGTAATGCGGTTTTTTAGAAATGCATTTTTTTAAATGTACCATATTTTACGATATATAAAAATGTTAAATATTACATTGAGAGCATATATCGTTGTATTTTGGATAGAATAGAGAGAATCATAAACACAACCGACATTTGAAAAAAAATACGATTTCGGACTGTTTAAATCATGTTGCACCTGCCATCGCTGAATTAAGGCCACTACTTAGGTGTGTTACAGTCGATAAAACCATTGAAACATCGGTAATATCAGCTGAAATGATTACTTTAGCACACGAGCTTGGTGAAGAAAGGCTTGATACCTTAAGCGAAAATTATATCGACGAATTACTTACAGATAAAGCTATAAGTGACAAAGATGTCAATAATTTAAATTTAATTATTGACAAAAAACCAGAAAACAATGACGAACTGAAAGAAATTCTGCGATCATTCACTGCGAAAATAATTGAAGAAGGTCTCCGACTTTTCAGTAAATTAGAAGATCATTTCTTTCTAAATGATTAAAATTCTGATCGCGCATTCAAGTTTCAACGATAACTTTAAAAAAATTATATATGGGTATAACCAGTGCTTTTTTTTGTTGGTGCCGGAACGCACTTTTTTCGAGCATTTTCTAAGAAGGTATATTATTTATTATATATTCGAATATCATTTTGATAGAATTAATGATGGCTTTTCATATAATGCTTAGAAAATAAAACAAAATATACATATTTAAAAATAGAAAAAATAAAATTAAACATTTATTAAAATTTCGAGAAAAAAAGGTGCCGGAACGCCGTTCCGCCGCGTTACAGGGTAAAAAAATCCCTGGGTATAACAAACTGCATAACCAATCAATTATCGAAAAAGAAAATCTGAACAAACTCTGATCACTAATTTTATTGTTAGAAAACAACCATACCATGTGTGGAACATTAAACAAAAAAATATATTTTTTTTTCTAATGTAAGATAATCTCATAAATATAATATTGAAGATTTGGAAAATGTTGCGTTTTTTGTTATATTGAGAATTTATATCATTTCGTAATATAAAAATATGAAAATTTAGAATGAACTTTCGTAAAATTATAAAAAAGTATTATTTGAATAATTTTGAAAAGATCCCTGTCACTATGTTGGTGACATGCATTGAGAACAAATTTATCCTAGACCAACACATTCCTTAGCAACGGCCTTTGTTTGACAGTTACTGTCAAACAAAGTAGTCGTTTGTCAAAATTGTGAAGATGTAATTTTATTATTTAAAATACAGTGAAATAAAGAGGTACTAGCTATGCCAAGTACTTCTAAACCAATTCGTAAGAGTGCTCGGAATGGTTTTCTAAGAGTCTTTCAGTTCTGTGAACATGAAAAATCTGAAAAAAAAACCAATAATTCCCTTCGGGTCGACATCATTGAATCACTTCGAACTGTCAATGGCGTAGTATCCCCAACATTTTGTGCTGCATGTCAATAGCTCAATTTGCTTAAAAACTATACTCATTGGGACATGACAATCGCTGAAGCAATTGTTTCTGCATCTCCAAGTCAGATACGCACATTATTTGCTATCATTATTTTGATATGCTTCCCATTGAATCTACGAGAACTGTGGAACAAGTACAAGAATGACATGTCCGAAGACACTTTACACCAAATTCGCGTCAGTTCAGGGAATCCCGATCTCGAGGTGAATGAGGAGATACATAACCAGGCGTTGCTTTTGATCAAAGATATGTGTTACCTCATGCGCTGCATGATGCGTCGCCAGATCAAAGAATGAACGACGCTTACAATCGAGAATCGGAACGTAAACATGAATATGATCGAGATGCATTGAACCAATCACTTCGAACGAATGTACCTTTGTTGAACCCCCAACAGAAAGTGTACGATACTTTAATGAAGGCAATTGATGAGGGAAATGGTGGCTTATTTTTCCTCCGCATTGGAAGCACTCAACTGAACTATGAAAGATCAGCGCAATGACTCAAAATGTTTTGGAGGCTATTTGGCGATTTTCGCCAAATACTACCAGTCATTTCAAGATCGACCGATGCCGATGAAATAAACGCTTGCCTTAAAACATCGACTCTGTGGCGCTATCTGAAGAAACTTCAGCTAACGACAAACATGCGAGTTGTATTTCTAAACGACCATCTGCCGCAGATTTCTCCAAGCATTTGCTGACTATCTGTAACGGCCGTGTTCCTGTTGACGAATCGAACGGATTGATTTCGATTCCACCGAATTTTTGCAATTTCGTCTCAACGAAGGACGGCTTCATCAACAAAATGTTCCCAAACATCTAATCACAAAAATCGCAATTGGTCGAGTGAACGAGCAATTCTTGGGGCTAAGAAAAAATATATGGATCATTTAAACTTCACAATTCAAAATCAAATCGTTGATCTACTGCATTACTTTAAATCTATCGACTGTACCACGTGAATAACATCAATGTAATTTAAATACTTTTCATTTTGAATTTTGAACAATTATTGAACTTAATTCATTTTGAGTATTCATTCAACTGAATTTAATTAAGCCAACACAACATTTATTGATTCTGAGGCGGTACGAAGTTCGTCGGGCCAGCTAGTTATTCAATTAAAATTATATTTATTTGTAACAAAAAAGGAATTGATTAATTCCTTCATAAATTAGGACTTTAGACGGCAACTGACAAAATTTTAACCAATGTCATTATTTTTTGTATGAAAAACAATATATTTAAAGAAGTTTTTTTTGCGAAATATTCTGAAATTGATGATGTTTAATAATATAAAAGGTACCTATTATAAAACTTTTACAGGATTTTGAATTTATGTCAATAAATTTATCTTGTTTGGAACAAATCCAAATCGTTTTCTGAAACAAAGAAAGAGACACAAGCCAGAAGGATGAAAAGATATTATGATCATCAACAGAGAAGACGGAGCTGATAAGTGCAGTGTATTCGTTTACATGTATTACATTTCATCGCCGTGATCAAGTGACAAAGAAGCTGTTCTAATTAACGAAAGGTAGAAAGAGATAAAGTGTATATTTGAGTCTCTTTCGGGAAGCTTTTTAGACTATTATTCGCGCCATAGTGAGATATAGACAGTGATATTACCAGACGACGTAAGCTACGATAACACATTGGAAAGCCTAAAGTCGAAGAAGTGGTTTCTTTAGACTCGTATCATACTTCTGAAGGTATCAACGAATGCTGCTTCTTGGGCACATCTATTTCTGGCGGGAAATTAAATTTAGAACACTACTAAACTTTTCGTAGTGTTGCCAACATGTCTACGATAATTTATGAAAGGACGAATCTACAATGACTCAAGCAAAAATGTAGTGAACATTTAATCGAAATAATTTATAATTCAGATACTTATTGTAACACAACTTCTTAAGTTGCTTAATTGAACAACAGTTTTAGTCAAAGGATGCCTAGATACTTTTAAGGTCTTTACTGTCAATATTTGAGAGGAAAGGCAATATAAAAAAAAACTATCTTGTGTACATAGTACCTATTTCCATTGTTATATATTAATATCAAAAACGGTTTCGCTCATCACGAGCATTTTCAACAGATAACCAGTAGAAAAAGTTTTACCATAGCGGTCAGATAGTCCAGAATTCATGTCTCGACTAGGGTATCTAATCCCGGAGCCTTTTTGTAATCCCGGGATTGTGCACACAACGTGAAGTCGGGTATAATTTGAAAGTTTTGGAGAGTCTTTTTGTTTAGCTCACCGGGGAATTTGAAATACTGAATTCGCTATACTTTCCCCCCAGATTATCTATTTATTTTAGCTCTTACAATTTCAAAATCCTATCAATTTTCGGGATTTGCTCAAAATTTCTCAATCCCGAAATCCCGGGATTGCGACCATGTCAATCCCGGGATTTTGGTATCAGAAAATTGAACGGGATCCCGGGATTGGATGCCCCAGTCTCGACAACTTAAATATGAAATTTAAACTAAAGACATTGGATCTTGGGACTGAGTGTCTATGAGGGATGCTTGAAAAATTCCCAGTTACGATGTCAAACATTTGTATTAGTTTTAAACCTACTAACTACGATGGATTATTTTTTTCTAATCTAATGTAAAAATGTACTATACTGAATATAAAAATATTTTACAGAAATAAGTTAATTGTGGAAGTTTAGTTTCAATTCCAGTTAGTGACTTAATATTATAAGAGAAAAAAATAAACATTAAAATAGGTACCTATTTCAAATTATATGCAACAGCCATAAAACGTAAGCTGCGAAATTCACAAAAAAAACATATATTTTAATATGTATACATAATTTATTGTAGCCATTGATTTTTGGAAAAGAAAATACTCATTTGTACTAATTCCACTTATTTCAATACGATCAGGACTCAAGAGTGGTTACGCTCAGCAGTTGATAATCAGTTGACGTTGTCGTTATGAGCGAAACCGGTCCTGATCCTATTAAATAAAAGTGGAATTGGTAATAGTGAGTACTTTATTTTTTTAATATAATGCCCATTGGCGGATCCACGGGGAGAGGAGTAACGGGAGAATTTATTTTCCATTTTTCTAATTTATTAAAACTTTATTGTGAAATGGGCTCTTTAATTGCTGTGTTCTATCGAATACATACAATTATGTATTGACTATTTTTATATAGACATTTTATTTTTAAATCATCTATTTTTTTAATGTATTATTTATTTTCAAATTGAATGGCCCCAATTTTTGGATCCGCCACTGATAATGCCTTTCTGCTAAGAATTGAAAGAGAAAACCATTGTTTTCTCTTAAATTAACAAGGGGCTCGCGCGAGTCCCTCCGAGCCCCCTCCAGCCCACCCCTGACTATTCCTGTTATATCACTACTATGTATATTTAGCTATTTCCATATTCCCTTCGAAAAAGTGAGATTGATCAACATCATAACGAGCAGTTCTCGTAGATATAAACTCCATTGGGAAGGCATACGAAAGAATACTAGGTGGCGGATGTGGTAAAAATATTACATACAAGCAAATCGTGTCAAAAATACGTATGTCTACGGATTTTTATTATTAATAAAAGTACTGCAACAACTCCGCTGTCCGGTAAATTTTACAATGCTATTATAAAATGTCGAATTTCTTCAATAAACGCATTCAGTGTTTCGTTAATTATTGTATGTTGGGCACAATGTGCAGCCGTCGGACATTTATTATTTTTTAAAATCACTTTGAAATCAATAAATGGCCAATACCCCGCCGATCCGCCACGGCAAATGTGTCAAAATGACAAGTGACAAGGAAGAGAATAATTTAACCCGTAACATGCCATCCTAAAAAATCACGTTCCCTGCCATAATGGCATCTCAGTTTCACTGTTTATTGACAGTATTTAAACCTAAGTTAGAAGCTAAAAAATAATGTTAAAAATGTATATATGCTAGAATGCTAGAAATGATAAATACTTATTGACAATATTTAGAGAAATATTGAATGACTTAATGGCTCAGCTATTTACGATTGCATCATGGGCATGGAAGTCGTTCGATATCAAAGCAAATAAAAAAATCAGTCGTGCTCTAACTTCATATAGGTATATTTTACACATTGAGGTAGACCAGGATAAAACCAAAACAAAATTTTCAATGGTTTTCTTTAAAGTTTTGCAAATGGCGATACTGGTTGCATAATTCATAGCGGCTGTTTTTTTTTTAGTAAATAGCTAACTATGTGTTTACTTTATTAAATCAACTTTTGAATAGCTTGTAAAGGGACAATATTTTTGTGGAAGTTGAAAATGCTCACTAGTTTTAACACCCTTCTTATGCGGTGCACTCAATAGCTTTGTATTGTTAAGTGCGTTACAATTGGTTGTTAGGGTATAGGAATGTCTCAGGAAAATGACTTGCTTGTCTGATTCTACAGACGTATCTAGCATACGTTTTACAGAAAGTTTAATGTATCTCAGGAGCAACTGCCCAATACTTATTGACTTACACGTAAGTGTGTATTCAATGAATTTAAATAAGTATAAAACTACATTTGATAACTTTGGTATTCCGCTTGTTTTGTTACAATTTGCGACACGTGATCGCCTCTTTGTAAGCATTGCACACATTCATTCCATAAGAAAAATAATAATTATTAAACATTGTATTAAAAAAACGCGATTTTTACTAGTGCGTACTTTCAAAAGGCGCCGAGTGTATGTAATACATAAATACATACATGCAAATATTTAATTTTAATAAAATTATAATTTTATTGAAGGGGAAATAAAAGTCTCGAGTCCCGGGATGTCCCGGGACTTTGACTTTATCACGCCTCGAGTCCCGGGACTTTGAAAACCTCGAGACTTCAGAATCCCTAGTGGCATATGAAAGGCAACCAACTATTACTTCTCTAGATATACAATTATACAACAGTATGCTATAGAAAAATAATGATTTCTTACCTCACATACACACGCCACTTGCTCTTGAGTAAACCCAAAACTGGGCAAAAGCGCTGAATCTCTGGAGGGCTGATTCCCTCCAGACGGGGCTCCTAAAACGCCTCCTCCACCAACGCCAACTCCCATCCCTCCGCCATAGTCCTGAGGCTGGTGCTGCAGCATTTTAGCAGCTGATGTTCACGTAGTACTTGATTGAGCCAGTTTATATGGAGCACTGATTTACATTACAATGTTTAAACTTTTCATTTACAACACGTCAATAGTACTAATTTTCTACGAAAGGATGTTTTATTTGCTATATTTTGGTTTTTGTCGTATCCGATTCACTATTTAAGAGTGTATGTTACATTTACACTTGATGAAAATTCACAAAACACATTTTTACACGTCACGTAAGACACACTGGATAAGTTATTTGGGCTTTAGGCCCTTCTGGTGATGTTCCGGAGGCTCTAGAGAGGAGAATTTATTATAATAAAGTGATATTGCTTCAGAAAAAATGATGTAGAATGCAGAAAAGATTTTTCATCCCCATCTTTAATAAACTGAATGAAACATCTATCATTCGTTTACTCGATTGAAACCTACCCTGCAATATGTAATCTATGTATATTCTTGATCGATAACGAATAAAAAGGAAGTTTACTGTATCACGAATGTAATAAAGAAATAATATTAAATAATATCTTGAATAAAACAGGTGGTTCGCCACTGTTAAATTTATTTTCTAACGGTTTAACCCGTCCTTATTGATGCAACTCATTAGTTAATCATTTCATAATGTAAATGTCATTTGTATTACCATTATCGTTCGTTTGTTTTTCTATCATTCCCTCCTTGCCTCCCATTTTTGATTGATTTTTATTATAATATATCAGGATAGTAAAATTAAGCATTTGCGAAAGTTGTCTGTCCGAAGATGCCTCTGAAAGAGGCGAAACATGTGTCACAGTTTGTAGCACAATACGTGGAATAATCTAAGTTATTTTATTTTTACTGTATCACATTAACGTATTGTTCAATTATCGTAAAAACTATGGCGAATATAGTATAAATAGCTTAGTATTTCGTTTTTTCTAATAATATAATATAGGTAGTTGTTAGCTATTTTGGCATCTCGCCATCGGCAGACTATTCTAGAACGTATTCATTATATAGTTATGACGATAGCATGATGCCGAAATAGCAATCTCAGTGGCCAGATAGTAACGCCTGACGACTTGATAGTTTTACGATTTTTTTTCTATAATTAAAATTCATTTGAAGTATTTTATTTTTGCAAAGAAAACATTCTTCAGAAAGAATTGAACAATCTCTTAATTTAAAGCAGATCTCATGCATAGTTCACATAAGCGCACACAGTTTTGAGACTTGAACACTGAACTATAATAATTATTATAATATGGACGATTGAGTTCAAATATGATATTATGATATGATTATAATATGATTGAAAGTTCGTTTTTTTGACATAAAGGCATATTTTTTGGCAGAACAGAACGCAGGCGATGTAAAGTTCGACAGAAAACAGATGATACGTTTTGATTAGGTACGTATTATTTAACATGTTTAGTTGACTATTTCATGTATACATAATTGAATTACAAAACTTACTGTTAGACTATGACAGGCACGGGCAAACCGCGGCCTATTTTTTGACGTATTTTTTTGCGGACCGCGAGCAATATTATATTTTTGAAAAAAAATCGTTTTTATCTTTTAACGCCTTTTTAAAAAAATATTGAAAATAAATATAATAATCGTTATTTTTGGATCAACAAGTGAACAAACATTTTCAATCATGAACCTCTTTACGATCAAACATCACCGATGAACATTTACAAGCAGTTTTAAGAATCTCAACTACAAAATTAACACCTGAATTTAGAAAAATGTTAAAAAACGTAAAACAGTCCCATTCCTCTCATTAGATTGTTTTTTTTTGTTCATGATAAATGGTGTACATATAAAATGGTATTTTACTTGCGGCCCGCCGCGCATTTTGAATTCCCGAATTCGGCCCTTCATCCGAAAGGTTTGTCCCCCCCCCCTGGCTTATGATATATCTAATTACAGTCGATAGCCAATAGATCCCAGGACCCCGTCCAATTTTGTGAAAAATTCACAATCGGGCAGTGATAAAATATTTTTGAAATTCCTGGAAGAAATAAAAGAAAGTCACACATTTTTTAATTTTAGGAAATCCGCAAATTCCCAAGGGTTTCAAAATCGCCGAGCAAAAATTTCTCAATCCCGAATTTGTACACGATTTTATGGTGAATGCTTAATCCCGCGATTATAAAAAGCGTCCCCGATTGAAGAAATAAAAGTGTGCCCACCCCTGATATATATGGTATCTAAAATTACTTCGATTGTTTTATAAGCTCTTAGAAAATTTTAAATATTAGCAAACAAGAGATGGGTTAACTAACAAACAAGCTAGATTTAAGTGTGTATTGCGAAATAAACAAAAGTCAACCATAGATTTTTTCATGACTAGATGACTAGATTCTTATCAAATAATGAATTGCGTTAGACACTGCATCTGTTATGTGACGTATTATTACACTATCAGTCAAATTTGGGTCCATATTATTTTGATTCAATAATACATTTATTCCATTTAATTATACTGTAAAAAAACCTCAAAAATTAGCTACATTTTAAGGAAATTAAACTTAATTCTGTTATGTTTACGATTACAATATTATGTAACATTTTATGTCCGGTTGTGTAATTCACAAATATTCAATGTGTATATCAGATTTTCCCAATTTTTTTCTACAATGGAACACTTCACAATTCTGGAAATTTTAACAGAACACTTGACTTATTTTTTAGGCTGGGTAATTCATAATGGTATGAATACAAAAAAAATAAGATGATAAAACACACATTATTTTTAAATGGGTCAGCTTCGAGTCTGCACTTTAACTTTGTTGCAGCATAAAGAGAAAATCTTGCTTCACATAAATAGGTTCTATAAAACGGAAATAATGCAAAGAAAGAATTTAATGACTTAATTCATATCAGAATCACTGATAAAATCTGTCAGATTTTTGCAATCATTTGCGCTGAATTTAGCATGCTGGTTTTGCAGTCACCAAAAATGAATTCCGAGCCAATGAATCATAATTGCTAGTTTTCGGAAAATATTGAAAGTGGTTTCTAAGTTATATGGGTGTTCACGGAATAACTTCTCAGTTTTCGTGGAACACCAGTGTTCCGCGGAACATGGTTTGGGAAACCCTGATGTATATAATAGATTGAATGAAAACTGAAAAGGCCTGATAACTATTCCATAACATTACCGACGAAGATATTACCACATAAGAGAACTGATATGGTATCTCCATAATAAAATTTTAGGTTTCAGCACTGCTTGAAATGTATTTATAATTGGAAATAATAGCAAATTGTATAACTTATATTAAACAAAATATCTATTTTTAAAATTGCGGGGCATATGGCCTCCCAATAGAGGTACTTAACATACGTTTTTTTTACGACAACTGTCTGTTACTTAGTTGTTCGATCTCTCATTTTCGAAGAGAGTAGTAGGAATAGAAGGAAGGCGGGAACATTAAGACATTACAAATACCCATGGTTTTAAACATAAGCCGATTGAAAAGTTACTGTCCGTAATGGGACTTGAACCTGTGAGATCTATCACGGAAATCGTCAACGTTGACAGCTGTGCCATAGACCAGACATGATTAATCTTTTTCGATGAATTCCGCGGTAGCTTTGTAGAAATTCATTTTTCATATAAAGTTTTTTTAAGGTTGGAAATATTGTTTTATTGATTTGGCATTAATTGGTAGAACTACATTATAATAGGGTAAAAATATCAACGTATTTTAGTTCTACAGTTTTTTATATTCTATGCGTTGATAGCTATTTCGGCTTTCGCCATTGTCAGAACTATTCTTAAACGTAAATTTTGCTCAGCTATATATACTGACTCCGAAGAGATACACAATGCATCATATTATTCACTCTGACATACTAATTCAAATTATAATTACAATATTGCACTTATTAAATGTGATTTTAGTGTTTCAAAGAACGATAAGCAGTCTGAGGTTTTTTAAAAACATTAATTAGGATAATTTAAACTGATATTTATTATTAATCATATTACATTAAATTTATTAACTATGGCTTAAGTGTTTCGAAAAAACAATAAGCAATATGAGATTTTTCAAGGTAAATAAATTATGATAAATTATATTGATATTTATTATTAATTACATTAGGGGTTTTAACAGCGTTGATGGATTAATAATGGTTTGCCCTACTGGAAATATTGCTATTCCACTGGACGTGTCATATAATTGTGACACGTGTTTCGCCTCTTGGAGAAGCATCTTCAGATGTCATAGTATATAAGTAACACAACAGGCTGGATAAAAAAGTTGTACATTTTAATCCTAGATTAATAATAAATCTGTTTTACACAGCGCGTAATATATATTTCTTGAAAAAAATGTGAGTTTTGTAATATGATTATGCAATTGATAAATATCAGCTTTCTCCGTTCTGCTTGTAAATAGATTTCGCCATGTGATTATTATTTACGCTACTTTCCCGGCGGGATGCCTATTTTTACACTGTTAGCCATTTCGTTGCCCATTATTTCTTTAATGCACCCCTGGTGAGAACAGGGCTGTCTTTATGAAGTGAAAAAAACAGTGCGTATAATTTTTAATAAATTTATTTAAAGAAGGGTAAATAATTGTGAATGCCGACGTGTTGTGTTGAAAACATATATATTTTATATGTCAAGTGTATAGATTATTGAACTGCTCTCTGTCCTGTATCTTTAAGCTAATTTATTTATTCATTATGATCAGAATTGCTGTTAGAGTTATATCCAGGGGTCGTCAAACTTTCAAGTGAGAAGAGCCAATAAGTCAGGGAGACAGGATAACAAAGGTATCGAAAAGCCATACGACATAAGAAAACATAATGAGGACTTAATATCTAAAGATTCCCAAACGCCTATACAAAGAGCCGCAGTATGTCGACCCCTGGTCTATCCAATAACGTTGTGCTTAATTTTGTTATTTCAACATCACGCCATCGCCAGAAATAGACAACGTCAACAAATTATATAACTACAGAGTTTAACAAAATATGACACGTGTTTCGCCTCTTTGAAAATCATCATCAGACATGACATAGCAAAATTTATTTTATTGAAATTTAATTTAATACAATCTGATGAGCCAATTAGTTTTAGAATATGTTTACGTTAGTCGATAACTTAAATAAATATATAAGTGTTCTTCAAAACCAAAATAATGATAAAATGCTTACAATAATCAAAATGATTTGAAAAATAAATCTTTAATTAATGTTTTACTGAGAATTCATTTACAATTATTGCAAAACCCTTGCAGTTAAAAATACTGAATATTTTTATTTCTTAAAATACTATATGTATTAAGACATACACTTAACTCTTTTTTTACACGGCAGATATGTTCCACAAGAAACCGTGTTAAAAATTAATATGATTCATAAAAAAATTAATAGATTGGTACCCTGAACCTAAAAAACCGTCATAGGTATTTCAACAAAAAAATAATATTACTATTAATCACTATTTGATTATACACGGGGACTTTAATGAGGGACTGAACATAAATCGGTTTCATCGCTAAAAATATCTGATACGTCTAACGTGTCAGGATCGAATGAAGCATTTTGTTTGTTATTACTGTCTTGTGTTGTTGAATTTCTTGTTATTATGAAATAAATTAACCACTTTTGTATTTTTTGTTTCTGGGAATCGTATACGTTCCTTTTAGTGTGACGTGTTATTTCAAAACCATTTAAAAAAGGAGTTGATTGTAGTTTTCATTTTTTTATATATAGTACATACGTAATGATTGTATTTCCATTTTCCAATGTGATTAATCAATTATTTAAAATATCAAGTATACAATAAATAATATAGATCGTAAATGATACAAGTCTAATTGTGTACTTAGATCATTTTAACAAAATTTGTTGACAAACAATGTCAAGTGTAATTTTTGTATTTGTCGACAGAGAATATGTATTAAAAACAATATAATGATTTAGAAATAGTTGTCATTGATAAATAAGTCATTTCTTCATCTTAATTGGGTTGGTTTTTGAAAGCCATTACGCAAAATACAAAAATAAACCATTTAAAATAAAAACCTACACACAAAATCCAATTGAGTATTTCACATTTTTCAAAAGTTTCACAAACATTCACCGGATGAACTAATTGTTTGATATATATCACAAACTAACAATCGTATCTTTATCACGCACTTTTATTCAATGTAACAGTTTGACAAGGGTTAATAATATCATTTTCCAAATATTCCCAATTCCGTCAGAGAGACCACGACATACCAAGCATGCTCGCAGGGCAAACCCTGGTTTTATACTGAGCTCTGAATGGTTGATCACTTACGATCTCGTCTCTGCTTTGGACCAATGGCACGATAGTGACGTCAGAACTTATGAAACTTTGCAGTTATACTCAAACGGTGGGAAGTCTGAAGAATGCACAGATATCCTTGCACCCTTTCTCTTTTTTTTAAAAAAATATCCATGTTCAATTGTGTAGTATTAAAAAATACATTTGATTGTTAACTAATCGACCAACTGCTTGTTTTGGATATTGTAATTTGTATGATTTAAACCTGAAATAGAATACTTTCGATGGATTCGGCGGTAACTTTGTGGAAGTTCATTTTAATATAAAATAAAAAACGAACATAATTTTAATCAGAATAGTAACGTAGAAATATTCCATCGAGTAAATTAAAAAGGTTTAAAATTAATAATTTAGAATTTTTAGAAATAATATCTTGAATAAAACAAGTGGTTAGCCACTGCTAAATTTGTTTTCCAACGGCTTAACCCATGCTAATTGAAGCAACTCATTAGTTAATCATATCTGTATTACCATTATTGTTTGTTTATTTTTCTATCATCCCGTCATTGCCTCCCATTTTTATTTGATTTTTATTACAAAATATCAGAATATAAATATATCATTCGTACTTAAGCAAGCATTTGTGAATGTAAGTCTGTCTGCGGATGCCTCTGAAAGAGGCGAAACACGTGTCACAGTTTGCAGCACAATACGTGGAATAATCTAAGTTACTTTATACTGAAATAGAATATTCATTGAATTGGTTGTTATGTGTTTACTAAGTAGCCCACGTTAAAAAAGACAAAAAAGAGTTACTTAGCAATTTTGCGATAGTAAGTCTGAGATGATGCTTCTGAAAGAGGCGAAACCGTGTCAAGTTAGTTACACATACGTGGAATATCAAAGGTACTTTTAACTGTTATATAAAAAGGTTGTTGAGAAGAGCAATCATTTTTCTAAATAAATATCAATTATATAAACGTACATAGCCTTCATTGGACTTCACAGCAACCTGATAAGTTCTGGAGACAACTTCTACCTGTGTTAGTGTTTGGTAATCAGTTTTTTTTATTCATTATATGTAGGTTTGTGACAATGTTTTACTAAAAGCTGAGTCCTAGAATACTTTTTTTTTACTGAGTGATCAAATAATCACATACATATTTCCATATATTATTGGTATATGCCATAGATGGACATGCATGAAGTAGAATGAGAGCCAACGTAGTATTAAGAGGACAAATTTAATAACATTTTTACACAATTTTTTTGCTATACAAAGTATAAAAAGTTTAAGAAATTATCTATAAGTGACTGTAAAATAACAACAATAAAAATGTTTAACACCTCTAACATGTAATTAAAAATTCACCAAAGAGAAATAAAGTTAAAGTGGTGACTAATGCTAATTACAAACATAATAATAGTTTCAGAAATTTTTACAAAATTATCTAAAATGATTCATTACGAAATAAATAAATTTGTGTTATTTTAGAGTCAATTATTTATAATTTTTGCTGTAATTTGGTAATTCTTTTCAACAAAAATTGTTTGTTACACCTCTTTTTTTTTATAAACAGCACTGTTTAATTTTATTTCCTATCAGTTAAGAATGCTCGCCATGAACGATACCGGTCCTGATCTTGATAAATAAAATTTGAAATTAAGTACAAGTGAACACTGTTTTTTTCTTATTTTAAGTGAAATTGAAAAAAAAGGGTTGTATTTTTAAAAAATACATATGTGCATATTTTCACCACCAAAACGAGACATTTTAAATTTCAAAATATATACTTAAATTTTAGTGCAGATACAAAAAATAGTTATTGGTTTTGAACACTAAATTTGATGACTTCCATATAATCTCAACGTGTATGCTTACATGCTTTTATTACATCACAAAAAGTTGAAAAGAATAAATCAATTCTACACAAATAAAAAATGATTCCATACCGAAAATGTATTTTACATCGATTGAAAAATCTGAAAGCTTTTGTTATTACTTCGAATCGCATATATAAATAACATTCATTTTCGGATGCCTGAAAACTCAAAAGTTTGAGTACCTCTGGGACGAAAATTCATTGTCCTTTTTAAATATGAAGAAATAACAGTTTGTAAACATTCAAATATTATTCTAATTCAGTAATATTTGGCATCTTTACGCAATAATTCCTCTATCACTAAATTGTATTCCTCCATCATTGTCATGTCTGAAAGTGTAATAAAAAAATAAAACATTTTAATTGTTTTTAATTATTTTTAATTTGCAATGGATGTTAATTTATCCTAATGAATCCATTATGGATAATAAAAAGACATTTCATTCCCATTAATATAGATTTATTTAATAAGTTTTATTTTAATGTTAAATTAACAATTTAAGGAGCAAGCAAAAAATAGTACAAATACACTCAATTATTTTTTACACGCTTTTGAATTAGCACGGTTCACCAAAAATAACGAATACTATACACGAATTATTTGTTTTAACACGATACCCAGAAACAAAAAAAACTCCTAATAAAAATAAGTTCAACAAAATACAATACAGTAATAAATAACAAACAAAATGCATTGCGTATTGTGTAGCGAGAGTGATTAGTCAACCACTAGTCCTGTTCTAGCTTTATCCTTTTATTTCTTCGAAAAACAGATTACGCTCTTTTTCCAAACGCTTGCGTATAATTTTTGATCAGAGTGAATATTTTGATCGAGTCAAAAGGCCGCATCAGAGTAGCCGAATGGCCGCAGGTTCCCCTCCACTGGTCTAAACACTCTAAGCCAGGGATGGCGAACCTACGGCACGCGTGCCCGAGGTGGCACGTTTGAGAATTTGGATGGCACGCGAACGATTTCCAAGTTGAAAAAATTAAACTTTTGATTGAATAATTCGAGAATTATTAATTTATTCCGATTTATTAATTTTCAAACGTTTCCCAAGATAAACGACGATCGCTTAAAAAGATCATTTTTTATTTTGTCTATTTTGTTAAAAAAAAAAAATGCTTGGGCACGCCACTAAATCGATAAATAATAATTGAGGATTTTTGGCACGCGGACTCAAAAAGGTTCGCCATCCCTGCTCTAAGCACTTAATATTTGAAATATTTACAGAATTGAAAAATGTACTTCATTGACTACACTTCGATTGAAAAAATAATTCAAGGAGTATCATTATTTGTAGATTAGCTAAGGTATGTGATCAGGGGCGGAGAACCTTTTCAAGGTGACATTTATATTACTTTTATATTCATGTATTTGTTGTGCTTGAAAAAAATTTACGATAGTTTTAAAATACTTATCAGTCATTTTTTAAAAAAAATCTATTCATAATCTTAAATATATTAATTATTTATATTGAAGATTCCTGCATTTAACGCGTGGGAATATATTGCATTATTATACAAAACGTTAAAATTCCGCATAAAAAAATTAAAAACTTTCGATATTTTTTTAATATAATTAACAGGTGAGTTACAGCACATAACCATCACAATACGAAATATTCGAAAATAAATTTTACTACGTTAAATCATTAATTTAAAGATTTCCATTAATTTTTACGGCATGGTAAAAATTTATATTGCCCATTTTTTATAATAGCTATCAGGTGTAATAATAATCAATTATTATCAAGTATGCTTTCCTAATAGGTGAAATTCAGTTTAAAGCATACTGAATTTATTGATCTATCAGTCTACCTAACATGAACGAATCAGGGTATTACATTTCGTGGTTCGCACAATTTGATAATCTTCTTCTTCTTCTTCTTTGGCCATGTTCGCTCCCTATGTGGAGCTTATGGCCACTACGCGGCACCTCCATGTTTCCCTGTCTCCCGCCAATTGCTTTGCTTTCTCCCATGACATGCCAGCATCCCTCAGTTCCGCCGAGTACATCCTATGGATAGTACCCGACGGACGTCCGGGACGCCGGAATCCCACCGGTCGAAAGAAAAGGCAGGCAGGATTGAGACTTTCCGGAGGCATCCGCAGCACGTGACCCAGCCAGTTCCAACGTCTCTCCATAACCACTGACGTGACGGGACGCTGTCTTGTACGCTCCCTTATCTCTGAATTCCCCACAAAATCAAACCACCTCACCCCCATTATCCGACGCAAGCATCTGTTCTCGAAGCTCAGTATACGGTTTTTTTGAGTCTTCGTCAGGTGCCATGATTCGCAATCAATGATAATCTATCGCACAATAAGTAGCAGGGCTGCCAATGCATTAAAAGGGGGCTTAATCTTAAAATCAATTCTCAAGAGTGAATTGTTTTATCACTCCTATGCAATTATATGCAATACTTTAATAAACAATCGATTGTTACCAGTGATGTTCCTAGGCATAGTTTAAAATAGAGCCCATAATATTGCAATTGTTAAAAACCATATT
>JAHZMQ010000052.1:0-35453 GCA_031772345.1 Himalopsyche anomala | reverse complement strand
GAAGTTTTGTTATCAGTATGAAATGTTTCTTGTTTCTTTCTCATATTGCAATTTTGATTGATTTTTTTATTTTTTTTATGCCATTTCGGCTTTGCTTTACGTTTTATGCGTTATGTTTATTATTATCTGTCAAATCCAGTGTGTAGATAACTTGAGTGGTGATTCTTTTGTTCTAAATATGTGGGTATATGACTTTTTTAAAAATAAAATTTCTGGTTGAGGTGGTAAAACAATAATAGAGTAACTCTTTAAAATTAGACTCAACAAAAAATCACTCCTTTTAGCTCCTATATGTACAATACCAGTGTCAAAAAATGTATTTCATTATTTCTACGGTCGCATTCCAAAGATACTATAATAGAGAATATAATATAGAATAAGTTGTCGTATTAATTTTTGACCAATATTATAAATTTCATTTATAAAAATGAAATGTGTAGCACTATAAAAAAAAACCCAATTTCGGGACTAGTCCCGGGATCCCGAGATCATAATTTTGTAATCCCGAAATCCCGGGATCGACACTTTGGCTCGGGATTGGATTCCCTAGCTGTGAACTTCTAACATTTTACAATATGACATTTTTTTAGTAAAAAGTTAATACAAAAATAAGCAAAACATCTTGCAATCATGTATTATGTAATTTTTTAAGAATTGTTAATTGAATCTGATATCGAAATCAAATATTAAGCTGTTACAGTTTGTAATAAAATGTCATTTGATTTCATGATGTATTAAGAGTCTTCAGCGACACCTATAATTAAGACAAATTATTTAATAGCCTATTTACAAACAATCGTTTAATAATTAAATTAAACTTTAATTGATAGATTCTACCGTAATAGGATTTTCAAATCATTGCAGTATAGTTAAGCATCTATATATTAATCTATATATTAATAGTCGATAATGTCCGTCCGTCTGTATGATTGTCCCCGATTAATATAATAAATTATTATCATATAGTAAAATTTATCTGTAAAAAATGATCAGGGAGCCAGTGGCGTGCTTAAGCAGAGGCCTTCAATTTTATTTTCAATAAAAATTTAATCTTAGCCAAAGCGCAATATTTATTTTTGAAAATCCTATTAAGCGTTAACAAAATCTAAGCTTTCAATGGATTCGGCGGTAACTTTGTGGAAGTTCATTTTAATAGAAAATAACATAGATTATTCCACGTATTGTCTTAAACGTTCGTACTTAAGCAAGTATTTGTGAAAGTAAGTCTGTCTGAGGATGCCTCTGAAACAGGCGAAACACGTGTAACACAATACGTGGAATAATCTAAGTTATTTTATATTAAAATCTAAGTTGTTATTTTTGTAAATCTTGCAAATTGATGCTACCAATATACAATCACATTAAAAACAATTAAGTAAGAAATGTCACTAAATATATGTTTATAAGAGGTCCTGTCGCTCTGGCCTTGAACTTGCCGCCTCCAAAACTTCCTCTAATTTTGTCTTAAAATCATTTCTTTTTTTTTATCTATGAACTAGGAGTTTTTACTACAGGCGGCTTAAGTTTTTTAAAATTATAAAGAAAATTTTTCGAAAAATATTTTATAATAGATATTTTTGAAAATACCGCATCCCCCTTGCTACGCCACTGCACACACAGTACGGTAGAAACCCGATCTACCGTTCTTGCATTCTTCGTTTTCCCGCAAAGATCGCTTATTTTTCATAGTCCCGTCCAAACACCCATAAGAACAATGTTAAATAATCTCAATTAATCGTTCCTCTTATGATTTCGACTGAAGGTGCTTGGTGGAATTTAAATATTAAATTTGAATCGTTCAAATTATGTACATTCACACAGTTTTTGTCACTAACGACTCGGGTTTCGCCTTTCGGCATCTTCAGGCGTTCAAGTGCACGGATGAACTTGAACTGGCGCTTAGTACGCTTTTGTTGTACAAAATTTTATATCGGGAAAACCGAAAGGACATTGAAGACCAGAGTATCAGAACACATGCCAGCTTTTAGATTGAAAAAAGACACGTCTACTTTTGCTAATCACTTAATTTCGGAACGACATGTGTTCAATCAGGAACAAGGGATAACAGTGTTGCACCCAAATACGGACGCTCATAAGCTCTTTTTCCAGGAAATTTTGGAAATAAACAGAGCGCAATTGAACAGCCTTCCGATTTTAAATGAAATACTGAACATGCCAGGGCAGTGGCGGATCCAGAAATTGTCCCAGGAGGGGGCCATTCAATTTATAAATAAACATGATACATAAATAATACATTAAAAAATATATGAAATCCTCTTTTACGAGATTTTTTTTGCGCGGTTTTGAATTTACGCGATTTTTTTGGACAGCACCGTAAAAAACTATTTTTTGCGCGAATTTGAAGAAGAAATGTTGTTTTTTCATACATTTTTGATACTTTTTTACGCGATATTTTGATTTTTGGAACCGATTTATCAAATTATATAAAAGTAAGGTGTTTTTAAGCGCCATTTTCTAGAACCAATGTATGTCTTAAAAAAATATTGGGTGTATATAAAAATAGTCAATACATAATTAAGTAAGTATGTATTATATAAAACATAGTAAATAAAACAATTAAAGAGCTCATTTCAAAATAAGTTTTAATAACTCAGAAAAATGGAGAATAGTGAAATATATTTATTCTGGCATTATTTGAAGATTTACCACATAACCTGTTTTCAGCATTTTTCGTTTGTTTATTACAGTCCCTTAAAAGTAGAATCGGGGTTTTAACGGGGTGTACAACAAATTTCGTTTCCCCCCCCCCACTTCATGGGTTAACGTGACGTTTTACATGAGGGACCCAAACATCTTAGCTTACACCTTATAAATAAATAAAATTTTAATTTTATTAAAAAAATAATTGACATTACAGCTTACGCCAATGCGTCAAATATTTTTAAAGTTGAAAGATCATACGAGATATACTCGATGAGAATTTTTAAAAGTCACATGAGATTAACCCAAGGAGAATTGACTTCACAAACACCCATGTCTTAGATCTCAAATTAAAATTGAAAAAAATCCAATTTTGACATTGACCTTACCGGGAATCGAACCCGGACCCACCTGATCGGAAGAGCAAGCTCTTACCAACTAGACCAAAGCGGGCGACAAAACGACAAAACAAGTAGCTTAAGTAGTAAAAATAGTTACGTCGTGAACTTAATTTATAGACTGTTTAATGGTAAATTATGTTTAAAATGATTTTGGTAAGGACTTCTTTAAGATTTAAAACAAACATTTGAAAATTTCATTTAGGTCAATCATAGAAGTACCGTTTCATGGGTCGCATTCATTTGCAAATTTGGAGTCGTCAGAATCTAAATCCGGTCGAATGTTCCGACCGTTAGTCAATTGTGCTTGAATGAGACAAGCAACTATCACTACCACGAATTTCATAGTCAGAGACATAATAAATTGCGTCGAATGATTTCTTAGCAGCTCTGAAAAATAATACAAATTAATTAAAAAGAATATCACGATATCAGCATATATTGCAAACAGTGGCGGATTAAGCACTTGGGAGGCCCCAGGCGCAATACAATTTGGAGGCCCCTTTTTCGGAGTGGATTTTTTCAATACCGAAATATAGGTTTTGAAAATGCAAACATACCGATGTTCCGGTATTAAAAATTAGCCATAACCAAATTTTGAATGCAAAGAAACTTTTTAGTAAATTTGTTTGAGAGGAATTGAACAATTCAAATCAGCCATGAATTGTGTCAATATTGACAGATTCCAGAATTGATAAACCTTTCCATGATAGATTAATATTTTAAGAAACCGTAAGCGATAGAATAATGGTCAACAAATCGTCGATTGATTATTATTATTATTTTTTTAATATTATAAGTTTATTAAAATATTTTTTCTAGATTTAATAAGTTTTGTAAACTGTGAATGTTTACTCCTAATGTGGAGCATATGGCCTTCTGGTGGAGGTATCTGAACAGAAGCTTTGTTCTACGATAACTGTTTGTAACTAAGTTGCTTAACCTTTTTTTTCGAAGAGAGTAAGCTTAGAAGGATATGACTAAAACAGGATTGATGGTTAAAAAATCTTAAATTTATTATTTATAAATACGTATTATGATTCGTATAATTTATTTTTATTAAACTTTATATATTTCATAGACCTGTCATAGCTTTGTTCTTCTATCCCTACTACTCTGTTTGAAAAAAAGGGAGGTTGAGCGATTGAGTAAAAAATCAGTTCTCGTAGAAAAAACTTCTGTTGAGATACCTCCATTAGGAGGCCAAATGCTCCACATTGGGAGCGGACATGGATAAAAAAATATTATTTGAAAGGATTATAATTTTATTGTTTATAAATTTTAATTTATAAACAGTTTTTTAATCCATACCCGCTCCCAATGCGAAGCATATGGCCTTCTAATCTAACAGAAGTTTTTTCTATGAGGACTGTTATGCAGTGGGATAAAAGGATAACGCGAGAATAGTACTATTGATGAACTTATCGCTCTCGCTACGCCCAGTTATTAAAGGATCTGAAGAATGGAAGGAAAGGATGTTAACCATCACAAGCTTCCATACTTTCGAACAGAAATCGATAAATCCATCGAAAAAATGCCTTTCGTTTTAGGACTGGAACCCGTGAGATCCGGCACGGAAGCTCACCGCTGCGCCATAGGACCCGACGATTTTATTTTTAAATATTATACATTTATTTTTAGTTAGTGTTATAATATAGTTTTTTTATACGTTTTATAATTACATTATATAAATAAATTTTAAATTTTAGATTGGAAAAATACGTTGCTATGTATTCACTCGCAAAAGTTGAGTAAAATAAGAAATTATATACTTTATCGTCGATCTAATTTTGCAAATGCAATAAGCGTAACAAGGGCTATTTTTTGCAGATTAGCAAGTTTAGCCTACGTTTGGCCTCATAATTTAATAAAACTTTATTTTGACTCACCTTTTGACAAATTATCTATTTATATGAACAATCATTATCCATATTGTACGAATGAAATTATTTATATTTATTTCATCGTCAGAATCACTTGAACTCACTTTGAATTGATCTTAATAAAAAGTAGTCAGAAAGTATCAAAATTGTGCAAAGCGACAATTCACATTGATGGGTTAAATAAAACTAAAGCGTAGGTTGAACTCTAGGGATGAAAACATATTATTTCATCGTGAATACCAAATGCATGCAATTCTACGATATGCATTTAAAAGCAACCATATGCAAAAAAGGTTAGCTAAAACGAGTATATTTTTATGACCTGTCTGGTTATTATTTTTATTCTGAAACATATAAATAAACCAGATTTATTCATCCGTAACATCGAGTTGGCTATTTATATTTTAAAAGCGATTTTTTTTTAAAATATATTCTTGAGAAAGTCTTCGCCGACAAATAATTTACGGCTAGAACTGAAATATGAAATGACATCGAGCAATAAATTAATTCAAAGCTAATCCACGCATTGACATCTGCAAGTGATGATATACAAAATTCTTCAGAAGAGTCAAAAAAATAAAAACAAACGGTGCCGCTTAGGTCGCAGGCATACAATCAAGGATAAGGTCGAAACGAAACGGTCTGCATACTAGGTAGTATAGGCAATCGGAATTAATGTTATATTATATGAGGTTTTGCTTATTATGATATTAGTCATATATAAATACTGCATTTTTTTAATCATATATATGATAATGGCAATTTACCAGGTAAATGATAATTTAATCAATACAATATATATTTTTGTAAGGAAGTGAGTTGTGTTGCTCGAGTCTTATTATTTGACTTATTAATATTATCCTAAATCAAATTTATAAATAAGGTATTTGTGTAACATTTCAAAATAAAAATGGGTAGTAAAGACCATTTGTATGAAAAATTTAAATTATTTTAATGATATATTTATGCTTCAATTTAAATTTCAATTATGTCAAAAATAAACAATGAGTAGATATTATAGGTTTTTTATGGATTTATAGCATGCATGTACTACCTTTGGTCATCATTTTTTATCCCATTGTATTTATAGACAACTAGACAATGCTGTGCTCATTTAGCCTGCAATTTTTTCAATGGCGCAGTTTGATTATTTTCTTTGTCATTTCAATAATAATGGTGATTGGTAAATTAAATTAAATATAAACCAAGATAAAAAAAACATAAAAAACATTGCTTTTTTGCTAAAAATCGATTCGGATTTGTCACATGTGCTAATTAAAAGGCTTAAATTTAATAAATTTATTATTCATATATTTTATTTTTAATAAATTTGACTGATTTTATAAGTTTAAAAAAAATACTAAATAATACATAAAACTTATAAATTTAATATTTTTAAGTATTATTAACTTAAATGATATTTTTGTTTATAAATCTTATAAATGTATTCTTTACAACTGTTTTATTTATATGTTTTGTAATTAAATGCTATAAATAATATATATTTTTTATAATTTTTAATTTTTGGTAAGTACAATACGTACACTCGTAAGAATTGAGAAAAATGGATATTATCACTTAATTCAAAAGTTTATTTATTATTTCGCTAAAATATTTATTTTACATTTTACCTCATAATTTTTTTTTTTTTTACTTTGACCCACCTATTAATTTTAACAAAGTATCCAAAATGAGAAGTATCACTATTTAAATCACACGAATGATTTGATAAGTTATCAGCGTATAATCTTCAGAACCGCTTGAACAAATTTTGAAGGGATGATGATAAAAAATAAAAAAAATCGTACAAAAGGACAGCTTACATCGAAGCGTTATGTAAAACTAAATCTTAAGTCGAAATGTAAGGCTGAAAAAATATTCTTTCATCGTTCATATTTATTAGCCAGATACACGATAACCTACATTTACAATATGCATTTATGAAAAAAGGCTAGCGAAACACGTATACTCGTAGAAAATCCTCGGGACCACACATTTCTACAGAACCGCTAATGTTTATAAAGCGGTCACACTAAAATTTTACTTGAGAACTACTACTCTACGTCTAAATAAATGAAATTTAGTTTCTCGGGCCACGCCTACATGTAAAAACTATCGCCAATTATGATTTTGTATGGATGAATGCATATGGCTTATTTATGTGTCACTTTAAAATAAGGGTGTTTGGTTATGTTCGTGTGACTACGTATTTTAAGTTGACTTGCGGTATTTGAAAATTTGTCTTTTGCAATAAATATTCTTTATGAAAAGTGTTGTATATATTAAAAAAAAAACCCTGTTTTTGGATAACTTAAAAAAGTCCGAAAATTACATGTAAAATAATAAAATCTGAACAAGTGGATGGAAAATATAATATGTAAGCTAGCTTTGAGGCCCCTAAGATTCGGAGGCCCCAAGCAAGCGCCTCTTGCGCTTATGGGTTAATCCGCCACTGGTAACGAAGGCATTTTCCTTTAGATTTGAAAGTTTTTATATAGATTAGTATATCGCCAAAATATTTATATCTAAATTTTCTCTCATAATTTAATATATTTATTATTTTAACTCACCTTTAAGAAATTTATCCATATTTGTGAACTTACACTTTCACACGAATGGTTTGATATAATATATTATCAGAGCAAATTTCATTGCTTGAACTAATTTTGAATTAATGATAATAAAAAAACTTAGAAAATATCAAAACTGTGCAAAACGACAGACAGATGACATCGACGCGTTATATAAAACTGAAGCATAGATTAAAACATATTCTTTCATCGTGAAAAATCATTTAACAGATGGATGTAATTCTTTCATATGCATTTGAAAATAGAACTAACTCAAAACGGGTATATTTTTTTTTGACCTGTAGACCCGATGATTATTTTTTTTATAGTGAAACACACAAAAAGGCATATCCATTCATGCGTATAATGTTATTTATATTTTAAAAGCGAAAATATTTTTTAATTCATTAGAAAGGACATTGCCGACAAATAATTTACGGCTAGAACTGAAATATAAAAATGACACCGAGCAATAAATTAATCGAAAGTTAATCCATGAACTGACATATGCAAGTATTATACAAAATGTTTCAGAGTCTAGGATAAAAACGGTTCGGTGATTTTACCGAACATTACTTGTCCGAACACGAACTCTCTGGCCAAGAATACCCCGAACACCGATTCTTTCGGACTCGGAATCTTCCGCACACAGAACCTTCCGGATATAGAATACTTCGCACACCGAATACTCCGAACATTTAAATATCTTTAATAGAAAAATCATTGTTTTATTGTAATGTGGAATGTTTTATGGCAATTATGCCAAATATTTTTCGAAATGAAAACAAGAAACGTATTTAATTTTCATGTATATAAGCAGTTTATAATTTTATTCGTATTTTGGCTTATTAATTTTGAAAATTGTGCTGTATTATAATTGTGCTGATATTTTCGATTATATTGAAAGGAAATACCATGCATATAAACATTTAAAATTGCAAATTGATATACACAGTACTTTAAACATAATTTTATTATCTTATTGATACACATATTATACATATTTTACATTCACTTGACAAATGCAAAAATGTGTATATCAAATTTTAAACATATTATGTGTTTATAATTTTTTTATTGCAATGACTTTAATAAATAATTTTATATATATTTTTATTATTTGTTGCAAAAAAATATTTCTCAAGTGAAAGCATTTCGGCATTTTGATTCTTTCACTCGATCGATTAAAATCAAAAGTAATAGTTACTAAAAATATACATATATCAAAAGTAATAATAAATCAGCTCATTCACACTTTTTAATTGTGCGTTTTGAAAATAAATAAAAATTCTTCCTGTAATAATTATTAATATTCTTTTTAGGTTGACCCCAATATCAAAAAATGTTCATATATTTTTGTGCGTAGTATTACTATTAGTAAAAATAATCAAAATATACGAAAACTCTCAGTCAATAAAAAATAACTTACTACTGAAATTGAAACAATTCTTTTAAGTTGGCTTATTAAACCTTCGAGTGCATAACGTCAAGAAAAAATCTTGAAGAACAATCGTCAAGAACACTTTTTGTGTAGATAGCAGCAAAATCGATAATAAATTTTGTAGTACAATTTTATTTTAGTAGGGTAAAAATATCAAAGTATTTTAGTTCTGCAGTTTTTAATCATTTTTATGCGTTGATAGCTATTTCGGCTATCGCCATCGTCAGAACTATGATTTAAGTAAATGCCAACTTTGTGAGTTAAAACAAAATTTTGATTTGATTCTAGTGAATAACATAACGTGGCGAGCTTTCTTTTTGGAGAATTTGTGCTTTTATAAGTAGGCTTTCTTGCCATTTTTTACTACTGCTTTTAATATGAAAATATGTAATGTTTTTTTATTCATTATAAAAGTCTTAAATTTATAATTTGTCAATCTTAGGCAATGTTAAATAAATAAATCCGAAAAGTCCGAAAGAATCGGTGTTTGGGGTATTCTTGGGTGGAGAGTTCGTGTTCGGACTATTCCTGTTCGGAGTGTTCGTGTTCGGAAAAGTAATGTTCGGTAGAATCCGTTCACCGAACGAAATATCTGTCATACGCGACAAAAATCACCCCGCGATCAGTTTATTTTATATTTTGATTCGCTTCAAGGGTAAGAGTCATGGTCTAAAAAGACACCTTTAATTAAGACAAATTATTAAATTGCTTATAAACAAAAAATCGTTTAGTTGATATAATCTAGCATAGATTTTCAGATCATCCCAGCTGAGTAAATCATTCCTTATTATCATATTGTAATAAAAGTTATCGGAAAAAAATGAATAAGAAGCTAGTGGCGTGCTCAGGCAAGGGGAACTCTTATTTTTTTAATAAAAATCTTATTTCAGCCAAAATGCACTATTTATTTTGGAAAAAAACTGAACGTTAGCAAAATTAAAGACTGCAATAATCACATTAACGGTAAGTATGCACTACAAACAATCCACCTAAAATCATCCTTCACGACATCTAGTAGAAAATGATGGACGATTTCATACAAAAGCTTTTACCTTTTGACGCGAACTAGCGCCATAGAATTCTATATTTTTTGCGATCGTTGTCTATGAATTTTGTAAACAAAAAGTATCTGTCAGACTGACGTTTGATATCGGTTTGGCAGATGAATGTAACTTCTAGAGGTCTGCACGGGCCAAAATTTTACAAAACTACCCGGTCCGAGCCCGAAAAACTCACGCCCGACCCGGCCCGGGCCCGAGTCTAATGCCGCACTTGTTACCCGAACCCGACCCGAAGCACCGAGAAATTTGAAATCCTCGATTTGGTATACTTTTTCCCCAGATTATCTCCGAAAGTCCTTTTTTTTTTTTTAGCTCACCGAGGAATTTGAAATCCTCGATTTGGTATACTTTTTCCCCAGATTATCTCCGAAAGTCCTTTTTTTTTTTTTTTTTAGCTCACCGAGGAATTTGAAATCCTCAATTTGGTATATTTTTCCCAACATTATATCCCAAATTCCAAAGCCCGGCCCGGCCCGAGCCCGACTCTCGATTGCGCTTACCCGCCCGAGCCCGGCCCACGGGCCGGGTCGGGTAAGAGCCCGGGCCCGTGCAGACCTCTAGTAACTTCGCAAGCTTAGACATGAAATAAAATGCATGGTAAATATTCCTTACAAGATGTATTATGCCGCAATTGTGAGGTTATAATACGAAACGTACTATTTCCAAAAATCTATAGCAAATAACACAAGCATAATATTATACAATAAATAATTTTAAAATCATTGATCTGCTTAATTAATAAACTTAGCATGTGGTGAAAAGTTATTTAAATTCGTTATTCTAATGTATTTTTTCCAAAACGCACATTTCCTGTAAATATTACATATTTTACCTTGGTGAGGCGAAGGTTTTCATTTTTTTTGGATTTTCTTGTCACCCCTACAAATATTGGTGTTGTGTTGTAAAATGAAGCAACGCCCAGGCTAGTTTTTACATTTTGAAACGTAAATATTTTTTGTTCTGTCATTTGAAATGAAAAAAATGTTCTTAATATTGGATTCAGTGCACTTTTGTAGTAAAATAAATTGACTTTTATTTATTTAATATTTATTAAATTTACTCTAATATTCAGCCGCCTGTGTGTTCAACATCGTTGGCTTCGAATCCCAGTACAGACAGTTTTATAAATTGATTTATGAAAATATGTTTGTAGGCATGGATGTATGTGATGTTTTAAAATCCTCTCTCCTACCCATACTATCCTATGAACGGGGCGTATCGAAAACGATTAGCTAACCACTAATCCTGTCCTAGCCCTATCCTTCTATTCCTAGAAGAATTGCCAAAGAAACTAGAAAACGCTAACTAAACAAAAATACCAAGAGTCACCAATGAATAAAGATTTCATTAAACAACTCAATAGTATCGAAAAGGTTTTAATGTATAAAGCAGTGTTTATTAATCATAAAAGTAAACACCATTACAGGGCAAATTTTAAGTTTTGGGGGGCACTTTTTACCTTGCCAATCACTCATGGGGCAGTTATTCAAAATGGATAACGGATAACACAGACATGTTGCTTGTAACAAGTTTTAAAAAACCTTCAATAATCTAATAATAAGTGTTTTAGTTCTACAAATATTACTTTATACCAGGGCTGTGGAGTCGTGAAAAGACGACTCCGACTCCAGCTTAAAAATAATTAACGACGGAGGAAATTTTTCAACAATTTCATTTTAACATATATATATATATATATATATATATATATATATATATATATATATATATATATATGTATACCAGCATACCATCAGATCATCTTTAGTCAGTCAAGCATTCAATATCAACACTTTGTACTATTTTGTTTGAATACACATAATTAAATACATTTTTCAAAAAAAAATCAAGCTGCTCATTTTTCACACTTTCGACTCTGGCCAAAATACCGCGACTCCGACTCCACAGCCCTGCTTTATACGTAGTTTTTAGCTATTTCGACGTATGACTTCATCAGAAGTGTGTTTAAACTTACATACACTCAGCTATATAATATATCTACTGGCTAAGAAGAGATAAACAATATAATAGGGTAAAAATATCAACGTATTTCAGTTCTACAGTTTTTTATATTTTATGCGTTGATAGCTATCTCGTCAGAACTGGTTCTGACGATGGCGAAAGCCGAAATAGTTATCAACGCATGAGATATAAAAAACTGTAGAACTGAAATACGTTGATATTTTTACCCTATTAAAATGGAGTTCTACTAAGTAAATGCCAAATCAATAAATAAACAATATATTCTGTCAATCAACATTCTGATTTGTATTGCAAATTATAGTATTTGAGTTTATCATTTATTATAAGTCGCCTGTGTGGTCGAGTGGTCAACGCTGTTGGCTTCGGCTACGGAGGGCCCGGGTTCAAATCCTGGTTCAAATCCTGGTACGGACAGTTTTATAAATTGATTTTTCGATCGATTTATGAATTTCTGTTCAAAAACATGGATGTATGTGATGTCTTTAATTCCCCCTCTCACCCATCCTATCCTATGAACAGGGCGTATCGAGAGCGATTAGCTTACCACTAAACCTGTCCTAGCCCTATCCTTCTATCCCTACTCTCTTTGGAAAAAGAGAGGTTGAGCAACTAAGTAACAAGCAGTTCTCGTAGAAACACTTCTGTTGAGATAAACTCCATTAGGAGTCCATATGGTCCACATTGGGAGCGGACATGGTTAAAAAAAAAAAAAAAAATATATATTATTATATTAGATATATGAACGAATAGGAGCAAGATCTTTTATCCATGACCAGTCCCTATGTGGATATATCAACAGAAGAAGATTGTTTTTTTAACTTCCTCTCGTAAAAAGAAACTTTAATTAACCTAATATTACTAACTGCATTTAAGTCAACCAGGGCTGTGGAGTCGGAGTCGGAGTCGCGGAGTCGCGGTGTTTTGGCCGGAGTCGGAGTCGTGAAAAACGGGCGACTCCGACTACTTTAAAAAAAAAATGCAAATTTAAAAAAAAAAAAAATTAGTCACGAAATTTATGAAAATTGAATTACGTAATAATTATTGTGATATAGCTTAATAATATTAAACGTGTAGGTGTCATGAGTCACGCCGAGCCAGTGAGTCACCAAGATCCACTGCATATGAGTCCGCGCAAAAGTTGTTGTTTCTTTCTTTCTCATGTCGAAAAAGTAGATTCGATATATTTTTTTTTGTTACTCGAAGTGCATACATTTATATGCACGCATTTTTTAGTCAAGTCATAGTCGGACTCGGAGTCAAATTCGGAGTCGGAGTCGGAGTCGTGTTTTTTTTTAACGACTCCACAGCCCTGAAGTCAACAAAACTTTTAGTATGATTTAAACCTGACCATTCCTGTAGAAATTTATGAATCGTCGCTTACGTTGTTCTGCCGATTACGGGGTGATATAGACTCTTATGGGGATTCGTTGGGCCCTGTTTAAAATACTGTATAAGTATTATTACTATGAACTCGAACCTATAAAAACCAATAGACTGGAGTGAACTAGAATAACGGACATATTGAATTACACTAAGAGACTTAGATTACGACAGGCATTTCAAAATATCTCGCCGGTTCACAAATTTTCATACCCCGTTGAATACGACTATCAGCAAGCTCCGGAAGAAATGCATATTTATAAAAAAAATGACAAACGTGGTATGACTGTTAATTCAAAGTCCGGATCAGGATACAATCTAATAATTTCGAATCCACTGTCTGCATAAATGATCAGGTCACAAAAATCTTTTTTGGCAATGTACAATTGGCCTTGTATTTGAAACCAATAATTGTGGGTTTTTTTGAGGTGCCACCTGTGCAAATTGACGGATGTCGCAATACTTCTTCCATCTGCTTCATAAAGTAGGCAATGTCGACTATGCGTTTACCAGAGGGTATGTAGGAAGTTGCAATTTCATCACTTCGCTCAACGTTTAATGGAGGAAGTTCTTCTGTCATAGTATCACCTAAAGATCCATCGTCTAAGACTTCCGGCTTCTTTGCCTTCGAATATGTCCTCAAAACATCACCACTACAGTGGAAATCTTCACAGTCTCCAATGGAAAACTTTTCATACGGGATAATTTCATTCACCAAATTTAAGTCATTCGGTAAAATGCTTGAAAATTTCATTTCTTTATTTTCACGTTTCTTCTCTCTAGCAGCCGCATTAGCTGCCTTTAAATTCTTGATCATTTTAGAACGATTACTCTTACGACAACGCTTCTTTGATGAAGATGAAGAGCGAACATCTTTTATATCCATGTTTATTGATAGTGCTAAAATTACGTGCTAAAATATTACAGTGCTAAAATTACGGAATAGTGTCGGAAACGCGTATAACATATGAAATAAGCTGTTGGAATGAAATAGGTTATAAAATCGATACAAACAATGATGGATGAAATCTTAAATTTAGAATAAATAATTTAAAGTAGGTATGTTGTAGTCTAAATGTTAGACACAGTAGGTAGTTATTATTGTGCATACAATGTAGAAAAAGGGTAAAAGAATCAAGCTGTCGGAATGAAATAGGTTATAAAATCGATACAAACAATGATGGATGAATCTTAAATTTACAATAAATAATTTAAAATAGGTATGTTGTATTCTAAATGTTAGACACAGTAGGTAGTTATTATTGTGCATACAATGTAGAAAAAGGGTAGAAGAATCAAGCTGTCGGAATGAAATAGATTATAAAATCGATACAAACAATGATGGATGACATCTTAAATTTACAATAAATAATTCAAAGTAGGTATGTTATATTCTAAATGTTAGACACGGTAGTTATTATTGTGCATATATTGTACAAATAAGGTAGAGGAATCAATCTTATGTCATAAGAAATAAGCTATCAAAGAAAAAGTAGGTCATATTGTAGTCTATACCAAAACAATGATGCAAGTTCACTTTTCAGTAGACTAATTATCTTTGCAATAGACTTGGGTATGCTTGCATAGCTATCGTAGTGTGTGTGTCGCTTACGAGACAAAACACACACACAAACACACAAGTTATTCTACCTGCTTACTATATCTGCTGCGTACAAGCAACTTACGGATAAAATATTCTTCGTTTCAAAATTATATCGTCAAAAAATCCAAGCAGCGACACCTATTAAAACTATCAATTATGTATTTATTTTAAGACTCTCTAGAAAATTAACGAAAGCTCGTAAAATTATAATAAATATACCAAAGATTAAAAAAATAAATAATATATAAAACCCCAATACATTTTTTGTCTTTTTTTGGTTCAATTGCTAAAAAAATCGTAGTATATAGCTTTGATATTGACCGTTTTTTAAAATCCAAATAAAGCACTAATTACGTATTAAAAAAAAAAATTTGCGATTCGGATAAATAAGATGAATCCTTGAACTATCTGTGAGTTTTTAAATCAGTGTCAAAAAATAAACCGTTAATATTCTGGAAGGTAATAACGAAAGCCTTTATTTTTGCTTTTTTTTTAAATAATGAAGTTAATAATCGACTTAAAAATTAAAAAATATTTTTCTGACTACCTTTAGATTTATTACGACAAATATAAATACTTTTTACATCGTAATTTGACAATGACTTTAGCGTGACTCTTACCCTTAAGTTTAAAAAAAAACAGCTTTCATGGACATTCATACCTAATTAAATTTTGAAATAGTATCTGTCGAATAGAGAATTGTAAAAAAATAAATTGTCGATATATTTGATTTTGTAAAGGCTTAATATTTTTTTCAAAAATATAAGTTTGTTTTAAAAAAAATAGAAGGTCCCTCTTAAAACAAACTAATAGCTCCTTATTATTTTTTTACAAATAAAATTTATTACAATATAATAAATAATACGGAATGCTTATCTCAACTGTGACAATTTGAAATTCCTATTAAGCTAGATTCTTCAATTAAACGATATTTTTGTATACAGTGGAACCTCGATTCTACGTTTTTCAAAGGACCGTAATAAATGAACGAATAATACGGGAAACCGATAATGCGGGAAATCTTCAAATAATATTTTTAAAAAAGTTTAATTTTCAAAAAACTTATTTATTTATGTAACTAAATGTGACGTTAAGCTATTTGAGCGAAAAAAAATATTCTACAAAAACGGTCAATCGGAATAATAATTGGGACGGGACGATAATATTTGGATGATAGATCGAGGAAATCAGTAAATCAGGGAATGATAAATGTGGAATTATTAAATATTGTTATGACGGGGTCTTGGTCGAGTAAAAAATAAACGATCCATGCAAATAACAAAGATAGTGAGAACGGTAGATCAGGGTTCCACTGAAAAAAACGCGAAACGAAATGCGAGGCAAAACTATTTATGAAAAATATTCAACGAAAACGGTCAATCGGGATAATATTCGTGACGGGACCAAAATATTTAAACGATAGATCGAGGAAAACGGTAAATCGGGGAACGATTAATGCAGGATTCTTTTACATTGTTATTATAGGTGTTTGGCCGGGACTATGAAAAATAAACGATCCATGCGAGAAAACGAACAATGCGAGAACGGTAGATCGGGGTTCCAATGTATAAGCAATTAAATATGTTGTCCTAATTAAAGGTATATCTGTAGACTGTGACTCTTACACTAAAACCGCGTTTCAATCGTGTTCGCAGTGACTTCACCCACGTAATAAGAAATGTAAGTCTATCAGTATTAGCGATTTACGTAAATGTTCTGAATTTTATGCAATATGTCAATGATATTTTTTTTATCTTACATTGCATTATTATGCAAATGCATTGAGCTGAAAAAATAGATTTATTATGTTTAGTTTTGTTTTTGTGAAATAAGGAACATTGATTTTTTAATAGGAAAATGTAAATATTTTGTATAAAATTAAATATCTAGAATAAATAAGTTATGTGTAATACTTATTTTGTTTTTTCATTGAAAATATTTGGAAGATTGATATATTTTTTAAAGAATGCAATGAATCGATTTTTTTTTCTTTAGAGAAATTGGTTTGAGCGTTTCAGCGTATACTTTTATAAAATCTTTGGGGTTCACAAGAATGAAAATAGCTTAAATTATGTATCATATATATAAAAAAATGTATTTAGTGAATATTTTTAGTTGGCTTGCGATATTTAAAAAATGACTACCAAAAGTAGAATCAAATATTATATTAGGGCCTCACTCCTTGCAATAAATATTCTTTATTAAAAGTATTAAATGATAAATAAATAAACATTCACATCTAAAAAATATATAGAAACAAAAAGATATGTTGAGGCCGCTAAAATTCAGAGACCCCAAGCAAGCGCCACTTGCGCTTATGGAATAATCCGCCACTGGACGACAAACATGCGAGTTGCATTGCGAATTGCATTATTTAAACTTCACAATTCAAAATCAAACCGTTGGTCCACTACATTCTTTCAAATCTATCGACCGTGTAACAAACGAAAACGAAGCAACCAACTATCCAATTGAATTTGTAAACTCATTGGATCTGCCTGGCTTGCCACCGCACAATTTAAAACTAAAGGTTGGCTCGGTAGTCATCATGTTTCAAGTTATCAAGTTAACACAACGCTTATTGATTCTGAGGCGGTACGAAGTTCGTTGGGTCAGCTAGTTTTTAATATAAAAAAGACGTCCATTCCAATTGGACGAACGAAATATGCGATTCAAAATAAAATGTTAGCATTGGTCAAAAAATGTGCTGTTCAATATAAACCGCTATCATTGGGCGAAGTGGACCAGGGATGGGCTGGAGGGGGCTCGAAGGGGCTCGCGCGAGCCCCTTGTTAAATTTCGGCACGTCCGGCGAGCCCCTTGTTAAGTTGAGAAAATCATTCGTTTCAGATGAAATCAGTAGTACCTAGCTAAAATTTCTGTAGAAGGTTACATTTTATTCTGAAACATAAGAAGTCTTTATTGCCCCTTCGATTTTGAAAAAAAAACATTTACTCCGGCTGACTAATAAAAGAGACCTTCGTTGCTTATTGTCAACAGATGTCTACATTTTTATGAACTTACATACATACAATGCTTTACCGTAATTATTTTGCAGTTTTGGGATAGGTTTCTTACATTTATTTTTGGTTTTATTATAGCCTTCTTCCTGGAACTACAAACATATTATTTATCTGTACGTAAGATAACAAACCAAAGCATTCACTTTAACACTTTTGTTCAAGAAAGCGATATTATGGCGAGCTGAGGTTTTGAAAATTCATTACATGCTAATAATAATAGTTATTAGTAATGAAGTGAGCGAATTATTAAAACTAGGGGGAATAAATATTTTTCGAACTAGTCTTTCTAGAAACCAAGGTACACGATTTTGAAATCTTAATCAGATAAGTTCATCTTATAATGCAGATAATCCACTCGGTGTTGCAGGAATATTGCATTGAAAATAAAGAAAGGTGAGACATCAACATTATTTTTGAGTCACAAGAAGCATGGCGGGTTAAGCAAACGAGAGGCCCCAGGTGCAATACAATTTGGAGGCACTGTATTCCGGATATCATTAAAACGTCATAGAATTCCATTTGTATATTAAAAATATTTATATTAGCCGTGTAGAAGCTAAACGTTGTTTAAGGGTTGTGAAGCCAACTGTCAATCAAGCATGTGTTATGTTTGAATAAAATCAAGTTTAAGGTGTTTATCGTCAATCCTTGGTGTAAAGCAGACAAACACAACCGTTTCATCTAGCGGGCCGCATTTTTTTAATGATGATTTCAGGCCGCAAGTAAAATGAAATTTTAAGTACGCTCAATCTTTTCTTTAGACGGGCATAGTGTTAAAAAAATGCGGTATACGTAGAAAAACGAAAGATAGTTTACATGGCATTCGGTCATACTATTTTGAACAGGAATTCGCAAAAGAGAATTCGGGGTACTTATTAACATATTATAGGTCTGCACGGGCCGAAATTTTACAAAATTACCCAGCCCGGGCCCGAGTCTAACCACACATGTTACCCGAACCCGACCCGAAGCCCGGATTTATACTCCTCAGCCCGAAAAAAACCCGTTGTTTACAAATTCACTACAATTTACGATTCACTATAGAACTGGTTGTAAGTAAAATTATCATGGCTTATGAAACGAACGTAGTCCGAAATATTTTTCTGAAGAAATAAATTCCTTACCCGGGCCCGGCCCGAGCCTGAATCTCAATTGCGCCCACTCGCCCGAACCGGTCCGCGGGCCGGGCCGGGTAGGAGCCCGAGGACCAGGCCCGGGCCCGTGCAGACCTCTATAACATATGCTTTTATTGTGAAATATTTAGAAATTAATGTTTTATATGCTAATGCGACTTTTGGCTTTGTAAATTTCAAACTAATTCTTTAGAAATTGCCATACAATTTGTAGTATCATATTGCAAAATCATTAAGTATATTTCTATGAACAGAGTTATTCTGCATCGTTATCGAAAAAAAACTTGCTCACATTTATTAAATTCAATAATTTACTTTTAAAAATATGTTAATTTAAAGATGATACATTCAATGATAACAACAAAAACAAAGGAGCCACATGTGACCCTCGGGCTACAGCATGCCTTAATGGGGCCTCAGGGAGTTTTTTAGGGTAGCCACAGTACAATTTTGGGGGGCCACGGGAAAAATTTTCGAAATCCGTACATTGTTGTTTTAGAAATGAGAATATCTAAGAAGACCTAAAAAAAGTCACACGACATTCATTTTGAGATATCCGCAAATTTCTGGGATTTTGGATTTCAAATTCTGGGAAGGCCTAAAAAAATAGAATTTCCTTTGGGGTCCCAAAATTCCTTATAAGACTTATACTTCAGTAGTGCAAAACAAGTATGGGGGAGGGGTCACAGAAAAATAAGACACTCAAAAGGGGCTACAGGGCCAAAAAGGTTGAGAAACACTGATCTATAATGTGTAGGCATTTTGGCTGACATTTACCGAGCCCCTTGTTAAGATTTTGGCAGCCCACCGCTGAAGTGGACAGTGTGACGAACGTATTTGTGATTATTTTATCGGCTATTAATATGAAGATTGTATTAATTAGTGATTATTTATCACGTAACGAAGTATATATATATATATATATATATGCTTAAAAAAGCTACAATAAATTCAAAATTGAAACGGTATAAAAAATATACCATTGACGTCTTAAATTACAAGGAATGCACCGCATCCATCAACCGCCCGCTACTGGTGCATATATCCAACATTAGCAAACGGAGAATTTTACAATGAAATCATAAATATATTATTATCACTAGCTGTACATTCCTGCCAGTTAAAAATGCTTATGATCGCGATGATAATAAATTAATGTGGAATTACTACAAGAGGGTGTCTTATTTTTTAATGTATTGCCTTTCGTGAGTAAAAGAGTGGCCCGAATTTATTCATACACAGTACGGTGGAAACCCGATCCACCATTCTTCGTTTTCCCGCAAAGATCGCTTATTTTTTATAGTCCCGTCAGAACACCATAAGAACAATGTTAAAAAATCCCACTTTAATCGTTCCTCGATATACAGATTTCATCGATTATATTTCATTGTATACTACTTCATCGCCATTATATTTATATTTCATCGCATCCTATTTCATCGACGCCATCTGTACAATTATTATTATACAAATGTTGTATTAAAAAAACACTTACCAGCAGTAGTGATGGTCAAAGACTTCAAAGGCTTGATTGAGTATGTACTGATACATGTGAAATGTATCTCGCCTTATATACTGTTTTTTTTTTAAATCTTTATCTAATCAGCAAAAGGACAAACAAATCAATAGAGTGATAAGACATTTGAGTTAATTAAGATAAGACTCTAAATCGGTACCTATGTATGTTGATAATGTGAAATCGCGAGACTACACCGATAAACCAGACTTGCCGCGGTATTGTCGACATACATACATCCCCAGATGCTCCAAAAATTTGACTTCCAGATTGCTCTTTCTTCGAGCTATCCGCGACGCCCAAACGCCCGAAATATATGTAATCACTAATGGTATACAATTATTTTTCCAAAAAAGTGGATACCTTGGCTAGTCCGACGAGTTTTGTGTGTTTGTTTTATTTAATTTTAAAGTTCTATACATCTAAAAAAACACTAATAATTGTAAATTTTATTATTTTTAATTAAAAACATTTGATGTATGTCATATGCTCCAATTAGGGTATCCAATCCCGGAGCCTTTTTCCAAACCCGGGATTTCGGAATTGATTAATTTTCAATCCCGGGATTGGGATTAGTTCACCGAGGAATTTGAAATCCTCAATTCCATATACTTTTTCCTCAGATTATCTCCTAGCTTCGTTTTTTTTAGCTCACCGAGGAATTTGAAATCCCCGGATTGTCTCAGAAACTCATTTTTTTTTTAGCTCGCCGAGGAATTTGAAATCCAGAATTCGCTATACTATTCCACCAGATTTTTGTTTAGCGTTTGCAATTCCAAAATCGTAGCAATTTTCGGGATTTTCTAAAAATTTCTCAATCAGAAAATTGAACGGGATCCCGGGATTGGATGCCCTAGTTACAATCATTCTTCACATTCTTTAGCGGATTAGCCCATAAGCGCAATATTCGCGCGCTTGAGACCTCTAATCTAAGGGGCCTTAAAATAGCATAATATTATCTGTAAAACAAAAGTAATATTTTAAATTTAGTGTTAGCAATTCAAAACATAGGGCCTCCAAATTTTACCAATCCAATAGATTAATCCTACCCTCTTCACATCTTCATGTGTATACAGTGGCGGATTAAGCACTTGGGAGGCCCCAGGCGCAACACAATTTGGAGGCCCTTTTTACGGATTGGATTTTTCAATACCGAAATATAGGTTTTGAAAATGCAAACATACCTACCGATATTCCGATTTTAAAAAATAGCCATAATCAAATTTTGAATGCACAGAAACCGTAAAACATCTTAATAAAATTGTTTGAGATGAATTGGTAAACCTTTCATTGATATATTATTATTTTAATAAACCGTAATCTATTTGTGAATTTGTATGTTTTTTCTACGAGAACTGTTTGTAGCCCTGTCACTAAACCTCTCTTTTTCGAAGAGAGTAGGGATATAATAAGGCTAGAGCTAGGTGGTAGTGGTTAACAAATCATAGATTTATTAAATTAAACTAATTTATTTTGTATAAATATTATAAATTTATTAAAAATAATTTGTAATAAAACGATCTGTGAATGTCTTCTCCCAATGTGAAGCATATGGCCTTCTGATGGAGGTATTTGAACAGAAGTATTTTTCCTCGATAGCTGATTGTTATTCAGTTTGCTCAACCTCTTTTTTTCGAAGAGAGTATGGATAGAAGGATAGGACTAGAACAGGACTGGGGGCTTACAATATAGTGAATCTTAAATTTGATATATTTATTATTGATAAATATTACGACCAAATTGAAGTAACGTTTCAAGACTGTATGCTCGATGGTGCGGCGATGTACGCGTTATACTGGTATTTTTTACATTTTAACACAGAAGGCCGGGCAAACATATGTGTGCATTTTGCCGAATGTAAGTTTACACAAAAAATCCACAGTATCACATAGAAAATAATATATATTTAAATAACGTTTAACCATATAACTTTGATCAGCATTTGATGATTTGGTGACACAAAAATGACGTGAAATTATTTCCATGGAATAATGCATTTTTTTGTTAGAGCTTTTGTTTCGTTTACGTATAATTTGAAATATATAATTATGTGAATTTTTTTATAAACTTTAAATTTTCGACTAATTATGAATGAAAGAAATACAGTATTTTAGAGTAAATGTTTCTACATCTTATGTTATGTATACAGAAAATAAAGTTAATTATTGATAGTTTTTATATTCCATTTTAGATGAAACATCTTTGATATGCTATGTGAAAATCCTTAATAAGTTTTAAACCATCCGCTAAATTGTCATCTCTTTTTTCTAAAGACCTATAATGACACAAACCATAGCAGTCTTATACCAGCACTATAGGGGGCTTTGCACAGAACCATTGTCTCAGATTGACTTTACATTTGTATCCTTTTTATTCTTTTGTGCACACTTTGTAAGTGATCCGCGGACCTCTAATAATAACTTATTTTATAGCAATTGACTTATCATATTAAAATGAATAAACACTCAAATACTTATGTATTTAAAATATAACTCTAAAATTCTACATGGTAGAATGTTCTAATTTTTTTTTTACAACCGATAAAATTTTCTTAGATATTATGTTTGGTTGACGTAGTACTAGGTAAGAAAAATTCTTTGAATTATAATTATAGTATAATATATTGTAATGCGCCATATATTCTATAACTTAGTGAGTAATTTTACTTATTTTAATTTTAACTGAATTAAAACTGAACCACCAATTTTCTAATAAATAAATAATAAATCCACCGAGCATGGTAGACAACGTCGTTGACTTATATGCCGGATCTCGGATTGTTTTCAATCGATTTATCGGTTTCTCTTAGAATGTAAGTATGTTTGTGATGTATAAAAATGCCCCCCCCCCACCATGATTCCAGTCTTAAAGTAACGGGGTGTAGCCAGAGAAATTAGGCAACCACTAGTTCTGCGACTGAGTAACACACATGAGAGGTTCCACATTAAAAGCGGACATGGATAAAAAGTGACATCACCGGTTTGTGCAATTGATGAGGTATTAGTTTTTTTAAATTTCTAAATAAAATGGGTGAAATTGTTGAAAAGGGGGCGCGCAAATAAAGTTTGCCTAGTGCGCCAGATAACCTCACACCGGCACTGTACGCATGAATGAATGTGGCTTTTTTGTGTGTTTCACTATAAAAATAATAATCACCCGTTTTTAGCTAGTTCTATTTTAAAATGCATATGGTAGAATTAAAACCTGGTAAATAAATATTAACGATGAAAGATTATTTTTCAATCTATATTTCAATCTATTCTTCAGTTTTACATAACGCGTCGATGTCAACTGTCTGTCGTTTTGCTCAATTTTGATATCTTCTAAGTTTTTTATATTATCATCAATTCAAAATGAGTCCAAGCGATGAAATTTGCTCTGATAATGTATTATATAAAACATTCGCGTGAAAGTGTATGTTCACAAATATGGATAAATTTCTTAAAGGTGAGTTAAAATATTAAATATATTAAATTATTAGGGCAAATGTAGGCGTTAAAAATATTTTAGCGATTTACTATTATATATAAACTTTCGAATCTGCAGGAAAATTACCTCGTTACGCTTATTGCATGTGAGAAATTAGACCGCCAATAAAGTGTATAATCTCTTATTTTTCCCAACTCTAGCGAGTGAGTATATGCCTACATATTTTTCCTATCTAAAAATATTTTATTTAAATAATGTCATCATTAAAAGTATAATTAAAAAACTATAACAATTTTCAAATTCCATATTATTGATTGAAGATCAATACCGGCTTGCCATATCACGACCATTATAAATTGCTTGCTGGTATATGATTAGAAGAGTTAGTTAGTAAGATTTTTTCTCTCCATATGGAGATATCTCAACAGAAGTATTTCTATAATAACCTATTGTTAACCAGTTGCTGAACCCCTCTCTAGAAAAAAATAGTCAATAATAAAACGATCATGTAATTTGAAAAATAGTTTAACCAAATAAATAGACCCAGAAAATGAGACATTGTTTTTTAGCATTATTCCTCCATCTTACTACGAAATGATTTTTGAAATATTTTGAAACACTTCTTTTTTTATATTCTCAGCAAGCTTATTTTTATTTCGTGTTTTACTCAAATTTGTACTCACGACCACCTGCTACGGGTTCACAATCTTCTTACAAAAATAAAACTTGTGTGAATGAACATTATTTGAACGATTCAAATTTAATATTGAAATTACACTCTCAGTTGAAATCTTAAATTATAAAAGTATTCTTTTACACTCATGTGCGGATATTTTTTTATCTTTTTTTATTAAGTATTTTTGCAGGTTTGAAATTTTGCTATGGAAACAACGAATATACTTGGTATTGAAAAACACCACAAATACCTGGATCCCGGTTTCGGTAAAACCGGTAATGCGATGTCTAATGGGGCATCCTGCCGCTATTTTGTACGATTTTTTTTACAACGTGTTGTGCACTCCGAAAAAGGGGCCTCCAAATTGTATTGCGCCTGGGGCCTCGCCAGTGCTTAATCCGCCACTGACTACAAGAAAACGTTTATCAGGTGTAGCGTATAAATATATAAGGCCAGAAAAATGCTGATAACAATGGAAAGCAAGGGTGTAATGAGTCCAACGGAAACGCAACATTACACTATGATATGAAATCTAATTTTTTAGCACCAGAATATTCTTCGGATTCCTTTTCTCAAATAGATTCCTCACCGAAACTAATTTCATAACTTTAAATCAAGAAAAATAAATCAAGCGATGATGAAGGAAGACACAATTTTGATGATCTGTTTTATTGACCCTTATTGATTGAAGACACGATGCGAATTTCGTTGTTAAACAAAGGCCCATACAAATTAAATGTACCAACTACATATGTTGCAAGTAAACAAAGCAGAGAATTTTCACTCTCTTACTATATACTCGTTTTGAAAAATTCACAAAATTCTATAGTTGAGTAGTTTGTCTGCGCGGGGGGTTTCAAACTGCTGCACGGCCGCTCGCGCGCAGCTTAGAGGGAACATTAGTCTTGGCTAATGTATTCTATAAAGACAACTCTGTCTTTTCTTTTGCTTTTGCAGTAGACAGTTTAATAAAAATCGGGCGGAAACTGTTTTATGAAATGAAGAATAGGTATGACCTATTTCAATTCCATTTAGTTCTTGGAGATTTATTTCAATTTCCTACACCGATTGAACAAGTTTGTGTTTTTCAACTAGTTCACGAGCAAAACCGGTCCTTATCTTGATAAATAAAAGTGGGAATTAAGTACAAAGGTATATTGTGTTTTTTTTATAAATATAATGCCTTTCCACCAAGTATTGATAGTGAACATCCTAAAAATTATGAACAAGATAGATTGTCCATTGCTTATTGAAATGCAGTTTGAATTTTTTCGCGTCTTTTTATCGGCTTTAAAAATTAAAAAGTTTTCGAAGCAAAATAAATATTAAATTTAGCTTTGAAACGTTGATTTTGATTTGAATGTTGAAAACTTTAAACGTTGATTTAAAACTGAATCATTCAAATTATGTACACTCCCACAGATTTTGTCACTAACGACCCGGGTTTCGCCTTTCGGCATCTTCAGGCGTTCAAGCGCACGGATGAACTTGAACTGACGCCAGTTCAAGTTCATCCGTGCGCTTGAACGCCTGAAGATGCCGAAAGGCGAAACCCGGGTCGTTAGTGACAAAATCTGTGGGAGTGTACATAATTTGAATGATTCAAATTTAATATTGAAATTCCACCAAGCACCTTCAGTCGAAATCTTAAATTGATTTAAAACATTTAAAATGCCTAAAAAAAGGTGTCGGAACGCCGTTCCACCGCATTACATAGAGAAAAAGCACTGCTTATGCTTCACAATAAGAGTCGACGTGGTCTAGCAATTAGCAATGCTTTGATTTCCTTGGGAAATTTGGTAGAAGTCGAACTACTTGTACTTCACATTTTATTCGTAAGCTTTGCGATGTTATGACTGATGATGCTTCCCGAAGAAGCGAAACACGTGACACATTTTGTAACACTACAAGAGAATTTAATTTATTTATACTTGTACATGGTTTTCTTATTTTTAAGTATTTTCTGCACCCATTTGCGTTTCAACATCAAAGCCTTTTTTATGGAATATTGAGGAATATTTGTATGAGTTTTATCAAATTCATTATTATAATATCATTTCCAATATGCTTTAGGAAAATTATTTGATAAAATAAATTGATGTAAGTGATAAAAATTTGAATGAGAATCAAAAAGAAATTTAAAAGGGACATGTATGCGGACATTGCTGCTGATAACACGAATAATATTATTATCATATTATTTGCCAAGATTTTTATCTTCAATAAAATTGAATTTTTATCTTCAATATCTATGTCATGAATTTTCTAGGCTGAAATGAGTCCTTATATGGGCATAAAATGGTGTTCCATTGTGTGTAAGAAATATGATAATCATGCAAGATAATAAGAAAACTTTTTCCATTGAGATTATTTTCAAAAAAATAATAATAACAATGATTTAAAAATTACATGAAATCAGCCTGATGAGAAGAGACATCACAAGCATCCATATTCGAGATTTAAACATTAAACAGAAGACAATCTAAATCTGATAAAAACCTTGCCGGGGTTTGAAACCAGATTGATATGATCGTAAGAGTAAAGTTCATACTGTTTGACTACAGACAAGTACACCAGTGGCTCGGAGCGGATCATATTTTGATTTACTTCGCTAAAAGCACCGGGAAAACGTTACGTAACCTTTCTTTAAAAATATAGAATTGCATATATCTTAAAAAAGCTTTAGCGAAATCCAAAAAACCTGCATCGTTATTTTTTATTCTTTGACCATATTCGCTCCCTATGTTGAGTATATGGCCGCCACGCGGAACCTCCGTGTTTCCCTGTCTCCCGCCAATTACTTTGCTTTCTCCCATGATATGCCAGCATCACTTACTACCACCGAGTCCATCATATGGATAGCAACCAACGGTCGTTCAGTACGCCGGAATCTCACCGGTCGGAAGGAGAGACAAGCAGGAGTAAGGCTTTCCAGAGGCATCCGCAGCAAGTGACCCTGAAGTTTCAACGTCTCTCCATCGTTATTTACATTGTAATATAATATGGTCGAGATTAAATTATGCTTTATCATTAAATTAAGTATCTAATTAAGTGGGAGAAGACATTTTTTTATTCTCACTTAAAATTAGCTTTATCGCAGAAGAAGTAACAAATGTATTCAACTTAATACATACTCTGTCGAAAGGATGTATGCTGCAAATTTCGAATTAGTATCTTCGTTTAGATTTATTACATATCAAACTATTTATTATTATCATTTAATCAGTTGCTGCAAATTTCAATTAGCAATTGTTTTTCACAGGAGTCCCCACTCCCCAACATCACAATCGTAAAATATGATTGTTGTTATTATCAAAAAAAGTATTTTATCTTTTTTACCCTGTTCATTTGATATCTAAATGTTATTTTGCAATCAAAAAGGATAATAAAAATTAATGCTTTAAATTTCGTATTATTTATTATTGATAATTAATCAACTTGCAATCCCTTGTCAATGTGCAATCGTCGATGTCATTAAATGATTATTTACTTTTGGTGCCTAAATCCGATTGTAAAAATATAATAACTTTATCAGTTGAAGCTAGTGGATTATGATTGTACCTGTACAATGCAATCTTGAAGTGCCCTCTACATTACACTTATTAGTATTTCGAGACTAAAGAAAAATGTAATAAAAAAAATACTAATAAGAAGCATATGTTACTCATAATACCCACCACAACCCGCTACGACAACACACTCGAAATTCTTCAAAACTTAGTTGCACGTAGGAAATTTCTCAGGATTTCGGGTTTCACATTTTTGACAGGATCCTGGATTGATCACTGGGGAAAAAATTACAAATTGACAGATTCTTGACTCGAAGACTTTTTTATTTTACAAAAATCATATGAATTTGTCAATAGTGGTCTTTATGTTATCCTACGAACTTATTGAGTGCTGATAACAGTCGAGTTAAGCATTCCTTTTATAATAAAATTTATCCGAAAAAAATGAACAGAGAGCCAGTGACCACCTGTTTTTTTCTCAACCAAAACGTACTATGTATTTATTTTCGAAAAATGTATTTAACTTTAAGAAAATCAAATGCATTAATATTCACATTTTTCATTATTATTACCTTTTTTCATCCGATCATATTAACCTTGATTTTACCAATTAAACAAATGTTTGCAAAAGAGCCATTTGAGAGTTTGGCTTAATTATAGGTGTCGCTGTAGACCAGTGTTCTTCAACCTTTTTAAATCCGCGCACCGATAAAAAATGGAAAAATATTTCGCGGACCACCGTCAACCAGATTTTACATCCGGCCAGTTCTCGACTTTACAAAAATAAATAAACTAATTTAACAAAAAATATTTTTTTATTTTATAAGATAATATTTGGCCGCTAGTGAATCATATACAAGTCATAATTGGGCGTATTTATGGCTACATATATTTAATTTTAATTCTGTCTGTTTGATTTTATTTTTAAGGTTTTAATTTTTATTCAATTTTACTTTTGACCGTTTTGACTTACGTCCAAAGAGGCGTAGCATAAGGTGATAAGGTGAAAATGGATATTTAAAAAAATCGTTTAGTAAGATTCTTTATTGATCATATCGCCGATTTATTACAATGTTAACGATGAGTGTGAAGCCGTAGCGGGTGGTGGTGGGTACAACGTTGAGTACCCTAGGGAATTAAAAAAAAAAAAAAATGTTAACGATGAGCAAGAAATCAGTAAAATTATTTTCTCATTAAAATGTAACAAAGCTCCGGGTCCGGACTGTATCGATAATACTCTTGTCAGACGATCCTGGGTTCTTGCCGCTCCAGAAATAACAAAAATATTATGTCAATGCTTCACTAGCGGCGTATTTCCCGATTGTTGGAAAACAGGGACACTTATAGTCATTCCAAAAACCGGTAGCCGGTCTCAATCAGACCTTAAAGCTTATTGGCCCTTTACGCTTCTGCCGGCTCTTGGGAAAGTGTTGAAACGGCTCATGTGCTCTAGGATTGAAGCTCATCTGGCTGAAATAGCACCACTATCTAATAACCAATTTGGTTTCAGACCAGGCAAGAATACTGAAGATGCAATTTCCACAGTACTTTCCACTTCGGAATCCTCCCCTTACAAATATGTTTTGGGAATATTTTTGGATATTGCCGAAGCGTTCGACAATGCTTCTTGGCCACTTATATTGCACAAACTTAGACTGAGAAAAATACCTGGAAATGTCTATGCCTTAATCCAAAGCTACTTCAATGGCAGATCGATTCTATATGAAAATGGACAACAGACTGTAAAACGAAACACCACAATGGGCTGTCCACAGGGTTCCGTTCTTGGTCCCTTGCTGTGGAACATTTTATTTGATGATATTCTGTTCATCTCTCTTCCACCTGACTGCAGTATTTTTGCCTTCGCAGACGATACCTTACTTTTAGTAAGTGCAAATAGTCGCGCGGGTATAGAAAACATATCAAAAGAGGCGCTTTCATCAATCCTAGCTTGGGGCGACGCCAACAAACTGTCCTTCGCTCCCAAAAAGACTGAAGCTATTTTTCTCAAGGGTGGTGTCGGCCTAAGTAGACAAAGACCTCCCACTATACGCATGGGAACTACGACGGTTAAAGTTTCTGAAAAGGTCACTTACCTTGGTCTTATTCTAGACGACAGACTTTCTTTTTCATACCATGCCAAGACATCAGTGAGCAAGGCTACTTCTGCCTTCTATTCAATCTCACGCCTAGCAGGTAAAAATTGGGGCTTAAGATCTAGTGCCCTTAAAATCGCTTACGATGCCATATACATGGGGATTGCTAGCTACGCCGCTAGCACATGGTACACACGATTAGAGTATCCAATCCCGGGATCCCGAATCCCGTCCATTTTTCTATACATTTCAATCCCGGGATTAGAATATATGATACCGAAAATTTCGGGATTGATTTACTTATCAAACAGAAACGTCTTGGTTTTCAAGTCGAACGGATGTTCATGCACATAATAAACAAAGCCCATTTTAAATCCTCTGCGATAACAATTATCGCAGAAGAAAAAGTAATTTGACATCAAGCATACTTAAATAAATTATAGTTGAATGCATTTGAAGATAACAAAAACGATATTTACTGATAAACTTCACATTTCAATATTCTTTCTTATCTTAATTTTTATTTTTTATTTTCAATACCTTAATGAATGTTATCAGATTTTTGCGTGATTTATTGTTCAATTTTTATATGTACACTAGCTGGCCCGACGAACTTCGTACCGCCTCAGGATCAATAAATGTTGTGTTAATTTATTGCATGAATTAAATTCAGTTTGAATGAATACTCAAAATGAATTAAGTTCAATAAATGGGCAAAATTCAAAATGAAAAGTATTTAAATTACATTGAAATGATGTAATTCACGTGGCACAGTCGATAGATTTAAAGGAATGCAGTAGATCAATTATTTGATTTTGAATTGTGAAGTTTAAATGATTCACATCTTTGTTTTTAGCCGCAAAAATTGCTCGTTCAATCAACCAATTGTGATTTTTGTGATTAGATGTTTGGGAACATTTTGTTGATGAAGCCGTCCTTCGTTGAGACGAAATTGCAAAAATTCGGCGGAATCGAAATCAATCCGTTCGATTCGTCAACAGGAACACGGCCGTTACCGACGATAGTCAGCAATTGCTTGGAGAAATCTTCGGCAGATGGATCGTTTAGAAATGTAACTCGCATGTTTGTCGTCAGCATCCAAGTCAGAAAACATAACCTCATTTCAATATTATCCGATTTTCTTTCGTTTTCATTACATATCATCGATTTTTTTATTCTAATCCATACTCTAAATTTAAAATTATTTAAAAGTCGATCGTGTCAGTGCCATCTAGTGTCATCTATCTGAACCCAGCATAAAACAAAATGTTCATTATTTGAAAACTCTATGAGAATATTAATTTTCTTTATAATTTCTTTTCCGTGATATTTTTCCGATGTTTTAATGCTTATTCTGCTATTCTAGCCGGAGAGGAATTTAACAAATCAAAGATCATTGAAATCCGTGCAGCAATTCTCGAGATATACGTGGTGTAAATAACCCCGCTTTGTTTTATGTATATAGATTATTTTGTCAATTAAACACCAGTTTAGACGTGTCCGTGCATTTCAAGTTTTTGTATAATTCATAATTTGCATATGGCCCAAAATCATCAAAACACTTTTTTGCGCATGTGTGGGTTACGCCCTTCTTGCTTTCCATAGTCGATATAATTGTTGCCAAAACATAAAAAAGAAATTGTACAATTTTCGTTGAACTTCATAAAAATAGTCAATTGAAACTTTCTTTGTTAATAATTTCGCATTCGGCATTATATAAGAGAAAAACCGTTTAATTAAATATAGAATGCTTTTCCATCAAGTATTGACAGTGGACACAGGAATTACGTACGTAGCAGTATGCATTTAAAAATAACCATAAAGTAATGGCTTACTAACGTTATGTAATATAATTCACAATGTACTTTTGCTGTCAAATATCACGAAATATTTTTTTGACGTTCTATATATAAATAGTATAGTATTAATTGAAGTGAAAAGAGTACAGTTTCTAATTCCAAATAAAACTAGTCTAAGAACATTGAATAAATAACAAACAAACAATCACACCTAATGCACGAAACACATTTAAATGTAATGTCAATATTTAGACCAGAGATTTGACAGATATGAAATCGAAACAATCGAACATCAAATTTGAATTGTCAATTCGATACAAACGTTCGTGCAAACATCGTAATATTGTTGTCAAAAAATGTATTATACCTAATTATAAACATAACCTCATTTCAATAGTATTCGATTTTCTTTCGTTTTAATTTCATATCATCGATTATACTCTAAATTCAAAATTATTTAAAAGTCTATCGTATAAATACAGTGCCATCTAGTGTCATCTACCTGAACCGAGCATAAAACAACATGTCATTATTTGACCTATTCCTCATTTGAAAATTTTGTTCTGTATGAAGATATTAATTTTCTTCATAATTTATTTTCCGTGATATTTTTCCAATGTTTTAATGCTTATTCTGCTATTCTAGGTAAATACGAATTTAATAAAGCAAAGATCATTGAAATCCGTGCTCTAATTCTCGAGATATACATGGTGTAACTAACCCCACTTTGTTTTATATATATAGATTAGTTTTGTATTAAGACACGTGTCAACTAAAGTTTATTTTGGTCAGTTTCTATATGAACAGTGTGATAAATGTCAGTGGTGTGCGAAGAGGAGAGGAGAACAATAACTTTAATTTTTAAATTTATTTTCTTTATTTTTTGAAAATTTATTTTATTTGACGCTCCCCCATCTTACAAAAGTCATCAATAACCGCATTTCGTTAAATATATTGTCTAAAAGATTTTTCAACTAATATTGTTGCAAGAGTTGAAAATCTATTCTCACTTTGACTATTTCTATTGAATGTTCTTATTATTTTCATTGTAAAAAATGATCTTTCTACAAAAGTACTTGTCGCCGGATATGGTAATAGTAAAAATATTTTTTATTGGTTCTTTGAACAATAAAACCGTATATTAAATGGAGGATAAATTGATGATCTTGTATTAACTTCGGGCATAGTTTAAAATAATATTTAACTTATTTAGTATTTCATTTTTATGTTTGTATTTTTTAGATACATTTACTTTATTTAAATAATTGAGAAAGTATGTCCACGATAATTTAAGAACTCTTCAATCAATTTTAGGGTGTTCACTGCCAATACTTGGTGGAAAGGCATTATATTAGTAAAAACACAATATTCCTTTGTACTTCATTCCACTTTATTTAATATGTCAGGACCGGTTTCGCTCATTACGAGCATCGTCAACTGTCGTTGACGATGCTCGTAATGAGCGAAACCGGTCCTGACATATTAAATAAAGTGGAATGAAGTACAAAGGAATATTGTGTTTTTAGTAACTCTTCAATCTTGCAGTCTGAAGTAGGTAGATACTTTTTTCAGCTATCGACATTAATTATTTTATGTTATATTGCGTATTTTTACATAATGTATGCATATTAAGTACGTTTAATAATTATGGCACATATTTTTTTTACGATTTGTTAAAAAATCCACTTGTTCACCTGTACGTCGCGAATAACTGAGATTAAGAGAGCTTTTTGGTAAGATATTGACAGCCCACATCCGGTTATATCATGTAGAATAAATTGTTTAATTTATTTTTCACCAATATTATCAATTTGTATTTCTTAAAAAAAATGTACTGATCCCGGGACCAGTCCCGGGATCGAAAAATTCTAATCCCGGGATCAACATTTTGGCTCGGGATTGGATTCCCTAGTTCTGACCTTATTCACGATAACATCATGAATTGTTTTAAATTTTATGTAATAATTTATCTAATCCAACTCCGGGAGCTGAATTTCAACTTTTTTTTATAGACAAACCTTGAGTAAAAAGCCTTAATTGAAGACGGGAGAAACTATTTCATATCTAAAAAATAATCAAATGCTTCTTGCTTGGAAAGAGAAACGAATTGTTACCATGTTAACAAATAACGATAATATTGTAAAAAGAGCCGGCTGCGTGGTAAGTGGTCAATGTTCGAGTTTGGTTACGGAGATCACTGGTTCGAATCCCACTACTGACAGCTAATAAATTTTATAAGCTGTCAGTACTGGGAAAATAATTCATTTTATACAATCGATTTATGGATTTCTGTTTAGAGACATACATGTATATGATGTCTTGAATTCTTACCTATCACCTATCATATCATACTAAACGGAGTGAGAGCAATTAGCGTGAGTGTGTTCGAATAAAAAACAATGAAAAGGGAGATTGTATTTTTGTAAAACTTATGGCAACGTTATTTATATGAAAAGCTTTCAGAAACACCGTGTAAACATCAATATTGTTTTATATGTCAACCTCTTGGGATGAGCTAACATTGTTTCCAACATTGACTTCGAGGAAGTTACCAATAAAAAAATAAATATTTAACCAATAATAGCATACTGTAGGTAATATATTTTTTATGAAGGACGGCTAGTATAAAGCGATTGGGTACGAATGTCGGTACGTTGTAAAATTAATTACCCCAAAGACTGCACATGTTTGTCCTTGGACTCAAACAAAGTACGGTGGTCGTAAAAACGTTCATGCTAAAATATTTCTAAAGTAAATCGATAATAAAACCCCATTTTTTCAAAATATCGCCTTAAATAATACAAGAATGGTTTATTTTACAATCCGTGATAGCTTAGTGAATATTTTAGCTCAAATTAGTGGAATTTAATTACGTTTTCGAAGAAAATTATCCCAAATATGATACGCGTTATTATGGTCACCATTGGAGCTACACAGATTGTCTCAAAAATACGTTTGACTTTTTGTTAAAAACCGTACTCAATTTGCTGGTAATATGGGTAAAATCTGGACCCAGAGTAGACTTTTTTTTTATTCGATAAACTTGTTTTCCATTCTGCATCACACCGAAGACGATATCTCCTCAATGATACAGTTAAGATACATGTTTTTAGGCACAATTTGATAGGCAACAATAATAATAATTAAAAATATAAATATATTAATAAAGGTTATTTAAATACATTGAATTGGTATAACTACACGTAAAAAATAATAATTAAATAATAATAAGCAAGAATGATAGTTAATGGCACTAATGAGACAACTTTTAATTTTGGCTTAAATTGAAGAG
>JAHZMQ010000051.1:12500-36317 GCA_031772345.1 Himalopsyche anomala | reverse complement strand
CACTTTAGTAAACACAAGAGATATCCAATCCCGGACCCCTTTTTTTTGTTATCCCAGGAAGTCGGGATTGACAATTTTAGGTCGGCGATTTTTAAAATCATGGAATTTATCAACAAAAAATCATGTGAATTTCCAAAACTCCAGAAATTTTGCAGATTATACCGAAATTAACAGCGTGGCACGTCTTTTTAATCATATTCCAAAAATTTTCAAATTTCAAAATCACAGGAATATTTAAGGATCACCTAATAACGCGTGACGAGGTTTTATACGTCCTAATTCATCTGCAGTGAGATGGTGACTTCCAAGACATGATTTAATCGAATGGTGTGGAAGTGCGATCACAGAATTATAACGATAATTAACAAAATTTTAAGAAATGAACTACTAGCGAACCAAAATTATATTAGCCGGTCCGAACCCATAACAGCACACACACTGTGTATGAGTAAACTTGAAAGGTTTGTATATGCATAAATTCCTATTAAAGAAATGAAGGCGAGAAAAGATAAGGGTGATTGTTATAGTCAGCAGGACAGCTACAGTTATTGGACACTTAAACTTTAAACATCCAATATAAGAGTTGCATAACATTCTTGTTGGTGTGCAGGTTAAAAATATGTCAAGTGTAGTCCATCAAAGATTTATACTAGACCAGAAAAGCCGACTGTAACAATCAAAATAATTAGCTTTGCCAACGAATGTACATATAATTAATAGTATATATTATATCATTCTTATGTCCCACTTCCACGATGAAACATTTAAGCTCCACGCCAAAGCGACTAACGCGGAGGCGTCCTCTGGACAAAAAACCAATTTCAATTTAACGCTAACATTTTGAGTACACAAGTTCAGTGGAAAAATGAAAACAAACGATGTGTTGCACGTTAACGCCATCGCATGCCGCCGCGTCATGATTACAAAATTCACTTGACACCCCAATTTCGCCGTAGCTGTTATCCCTACTGCCACTACTCACATTAAATTAAAAAATATTGGATGTAGATAACAAACAGTAAATCACTGACAACTAATGAATTAAAAAAAATAAAAATGTCATGGCTATTCATACACGAAGTCTATAAAAGTGTTATTACAAAGAATAGAAAATATATCAATTACGAGAAATAATAAAAGCGATTTCAGGTTGACATTCAAACTGTAATTCCTTCAAACTATTGATCAACTTAACTCATGTGTATTTTTGTTAAATACTTATCTAACCAAAATAACACTTAAAAGAAATTTCATGTAATTTTATAGCTTACAACATGGGCTTAATTATTCCTTGAAAAAAGAGAAAAAACTGATATCTTTAAAACGGTTAAAAGCGATGATATAGATTCAAACAACGAATTTAACAAACGGTGTCTTCAAAATTCGGAAACAAAAATAAATAAAAATTGTATTAACTGTATTTTACGGCGAATACAATTTAACAAAAACACTATAACGGTAGTTTTGCTCAAATATAAGAGTACCGTTAGGAAATGTTTACTGGTTGAATGGAACCGGTCCAGTTAAAAAAAAAAGATAAATGGAACATAAATAAGCAGTAATATTGAGTAAAAGACACAATATTCCTTTGCACTTCATTCCAACATTATTTAATATGTCAGGACCGTTTCGCTCATTACGAGCATCGTCAACTGATAAGAAATAAATTTTAACAATGCTATTTATACAAAAAATGAAACAGTTATAAAACAACAATTGGCATTGAAAAGAAATACCAATTACAATAAAAGTTATTATATACTAGCACAAAATTAAAATGTTTAACACACTTAACATATAATTAAAAAGTCATCTCAGATTAATAAATTTAGAATGGTGATTGAAAGTAATTACAAACATAATTAAAATTTGGGAATTCTTTGACAAAGTGATACAATGAAAATAATGACATTAAAATGCCAATTGATGTTGTATAACTGATCATTGTATGTTATGAATATAAGATTAAAATACGTATGAATACTAGATATAACTTGAATGTTAATGCAGAAAACAAATCAAACTTCACATCCTGAGACGTACTCTACAGTATTTATAACCGTAAAAAACCTAATGGCCGCCCAGCTACATCCTCTCCCCATAAACATAGAATAAAACACCGTGTATTATTAGTAATTGCGTGGCAAAACGAACAGCCCTCTACGCCCTGCCCTCCCTTCCATTTCATGATTGCGAAACTTGCTCAATATTTTCATACTCCACACGCCGCCGCTTCTTGTAATGTTTTTAATCCATAAATAAAGCCCAATTTTATTGAATTAATTTGTATCACGAACCTAATTTATTTTTATTGAAACACAAATCAACCTCTCCGAATAAATCTCGCGTTTTATTAACACGGTTAGTTTGTGCACGTTCAGATATGCCCCACCAATTATTCGTAGCCCGGACATTAAAAGTCTTTAACATGAAATTTGAAATCGTTCGAAATTAATGTACATTCACTCAACGTTTTGTCACTAAAGATCACGGGTTTCGAACTATCGCATCTTCAGTGCGTTCAAATGCACGGCGGATGAATTTGACACCGATGCTTAGTCACATGAATGTAATCGTGATTCAATCGCGACGCACGTGTTTGTGTTTCTTACCTAAGTGAATAGATCTATTGTTTGTTTCGAGAAAGGTCATTTCCTGTCCATCTCAAAAATTACAAACAACTGTGCGATCGTAAAAACAATTGTCTAGTGAATCCTTTGTGTTGAGTGAAGTGTGCTTCACTTGCAATTCTGGTGGTTCAACACTTATTATTATATAAATTGTATTTGTACGCTAAAACCTAATGCTAGAGTGACTTTAAAGTTATTCCGTTGCTAAATGATTATATAGTTCATACCTAAATAACTCAATTCAGTGTTTGTGTTGACTAAAAATCGCCGACGACGATATTGGAGGAAAACATCTTACCACCAAGAAGAATCAGATAACAAATTACCTTTCTATACATTTTTTTTTTTTTTTTACTTATTTACTTTCTTTTTCCTCTTTTTTTTCAATTTTTTTTATTAGTTAACTTGCTCATTGTTTATTGCTTCCTGTTTCCTAACCTACTGCTTTGTTTATCCCACTTAAACCTGTAACCTATTTTATCTTTACTTTTTTAAATTCCAATACTGTCTGCGATGCGTTCAGGACGGAAAACCAGGAATTCCTCCAAAATGTCGGTAATGAGTGACCAGGCAATGTCGCTAATAAAAAATATTACTGGCTATAATAACCAAGCGGCATTCGAAACCTTACTGCCAATATATGAAAAAATTAAGGATTTTGTTAACGAAGGGGTAGGCAAGTACATTTCGGACGGTACGCTACCACTAAAGGCCTCTACGCCAAAACAGCCACAGAAAAAAACCTCGAAACCCAAAACCATCGTCGTCACTCCCAGTTCACCAACTATAATTGATTCGCCACCCCCATCACCATCCCTTAGTAGTGTAAACTCTACCAATGACTCACGCATGCTTACCAATGAAATCGCGGCAACCTCCGACTTGATCTCGAATGATGGGTCTGTCAACTTTAAAATGGCTACAGCCAGAGATACGTTTGCTTGGCCGTCCCAATCAATTGACGACCATAATCTTACTGTTGATAGGGAATCGTCTAAAAGTAATATTACCGGAGAAGAGGTTGCCGAAAACCCATGCTCGCCTATTTTTAATGACTGCCGCGATAAGGCTCCTAACACACCAACAATATGTCTAAACTCTTCGCCCAGCGCTGGTTTGCCAGAACCTTCTATCTCACCTAAAACATACGACAAAAAACAAAAAATTCCCCCGATTGTCCTTCATAAAAAGGAAAACTATATAACATTTCTTAGGGATGCTAAACTTGCAGGCGTATCTATAAGACATGCAACAGATCTCAAAGATGGCATAAAAATCGAGGTTTCTTCAATCGACGCTTTCAGAAAAGCAACCAAACTGTTAGACGTAAGAAATGAACCATACCACTCATACATGGCGCATGAAGACAAACCACTCAAAGTAGTTCTGAGAGGCGTGTCAGTAGGCGTTAGGGAAGAGGACGTTTTGAACGAGATTAAACGGCTCAAATTTCCCATTATAAAGGTACAAAGAATGAAGTGTCATGTCAAAAAGACCGTGATCCCACTTGTTCTCTTAAGCCTCGAACGAAATGTGAGAGGGAAAGAAATTTTTAGCCTACGTAAATTCTTTGAAATGAACATTGTCGTTGAGTCACTGTGGCGAAAAACCTCAGCGGGTCAATGCCACAAATGCCAAGGGTTTGGCCACTCAGCATCATGCTGCCGTGGTCAAGCACGATGTGTGAGATGCGCGGGTGACCATTCTACTAATGAGTGCACTTACACTAAGGATAGCGGCCCAGCTAAATGCGCAAACTGTAGCGGGCCTCACACGGCAAATTACCGTGGATGCCCAAAATTTCCAAGAAAATCCCCTAATTCTAGGCCGCCGACACACCAACCTAACGAGCGGCCCTTGCCAACTCTTGCCAATAACAGTAGATTATCGACAGCTGAAACTCAAAATATGGCGAAACAATTAAAACCTGTTCCCCGTATTGAGCAGAGTGAGGCTAACTCTGTCCGCTCAGAATTGCCACACGCGCATGTTGCTCTGGATTATAAATCCATGCTCAATGAATGGCGCGAAATTGTGAACATCGGAAACCAATTTCTGGTTAAATATCCCGCCCAAGAGGCGCCCATTGATACAAACAATGGCGAATAAAATCCGACCGGCATCCTTACAGGTTCTTCACTGGAACAGTGGAGGTACCCTAAGACATGACAAAATGGAGATAGTTGACGTTTTATCAAGGTATAAAATTGACATCCTCCTGGTGAATGAGACTTTTCTCAAACCTTCACACCGTCCCACAATACCAAACTATTCTTTGTACCGCTTTGATCGCACCCGTACCTCAGGAGGAGGGACCGCAATATACATAAAAAAACACATAGACCATTGTGCAGTTCCATTACCAGCACTTGAAGGCAAACTAGAAGCAAACGCGATAGTTGTAAACACGAAGTATTCAGGCCTCATTAGATTCGTTTCTATCTATAGCCCTCCTGATGGGCAAATATTGACTAGGGACCTAGAAGTAGTTATTCCTATCGGTGTACCTACAATTGCCGCTGGTGATTTCAACGCGAAGCATCAAGACTGGTACAGTAGACTAACAAACTCACGCGGACGACAGTTAAAATCTTATATTAGTAATATTGAAGCAATTGTAGCCGCACCCTCCGATCCAACAACTCTACCAAGAAATGGAGGATTACCGGATGTTATAGACATTGCTATTCTGAGTGGAGTCAACCTTCCTTATGAAACTCATATAGTACACGAGCTTAATTCGGATCACCATCCTGTCATATTGAGGTTAGGTGATCCAACATATTTTAGTCATAATAACTTAAGTCAAACGCAAAAAATAGTCCAATGGGACGTATTTGAGACTTTTATTGACGATATGATAATTCCTCAGTGTGATCTTAAAGATAACCAAAGCATTGACTTTGAGATTCTTAATCTCAATACAAACATTAACTTAGCTGCCGCTTATGCTACAACAACTTTACAAAATACACCTTACAGTAAACCCCTGCCGATAGACATTAAAATCCTTATTAATGACAGACGGCGTGCAAGAAAAGAATGGAAAAAATTCTGTAACCCCTTAGTTAAGCAGCGCGTTAACCGTCTGTCTGCTGAAATCCGACTCGCTATGAAAACTTACCGCGAAAAAACTTCTGACGACAGATTAAGTGATCTTGTTAAAGGAAGTGACCCATATTGGGCCCTCTCCAAAGCCCTCCGCGCAGAAAAACACCCGCTGATGCCGCTTTACGGACCAAGGGACTGTTTTCACCATCAGTGATAAAGTTGAAGAGTTTGCAGATAGCCTTGAAAGCCAATTTACACCTAACTCAATTGGACCCAAGCAACTTAGTCATGAATAAAAATGCGTTTGATATAGAAATCGCTGCAAAGTTAATTCTAGATCAATCTCAAGATGCAGACGGCGAAATTATCTATCCCACCTCATTTGCAGAAGTGGAAAGTCTCATCAAAAACCTACCTGACAGGAAAGCGTTGGGCAATGACAAAATTGGTAATAAGGCTCTCAAGCAGCTTCCGGAAAAGGGCATTAATTCGCTAGTAAACATTATCAATGCGTGCTTGAGATTACAATATTTTCCGGCAAGATGGAAAGAAGCTGATATTATTCTCATTCCAAAACCTGGAAAAGATCATACTCTTCCAGTAAATCACCGGCCAATAAGTCTGCTCCCCGCAATGAGCAAAGTCTTAGAGCGTGTAATTAAGATTAGGTTACAAGAAGTAGTTACAGTGAAAAAAATCATCCCAGACACTCAACACGGCTTTCGTGCTAGCCACTCGACAAACCACCAACTCCTCCGAGTAACGGAGTTTATCACAAGTGGATTCATTCTTAAAGAAGTCACGGCTGGCCTCTTTTTAGATATCGCAAAAGCCTTCGACAGAGTATGGACCGAAGGGCTTGTATTCAAAATGTCGAAGGCTGGTATAGGGTCACCGCTGGTAAAAATTCTCAACTCATTCATGACAGGCAGATGTTTCAACGTTAAAATGGATGGAATTCGATCCTCATCAAGGTCAACTCGGGCGGGAGTTCCGCAAGGCTCTGTTTTGGGACCCATACTATACAATATATACACCTATGACATTCCTTCCGGCGGAGAAAGCGACGCAATTATAGCACAATATGCAGATGATACGGCTATTTTAGCTAAATCTCGAAATCGACAAGGCGCTGTCACGCAGGTTCAATCAGCTGCCGATACAATAGCAGACTGGTGCGACAAATGGCGAATCAAAATTAATACCGAAAAAAGCGCGGCAGTAATGTTTTCAAAGGGTTTTATTAGAAAACCTAATTTTGCTTGCATACGCATGCACAACGCAGAGATCAAGTGGTCCAATTCGGTTAAGTATCTGGACTCACGCTAGATAGTCGACTTAAATTTAATGAACACGTCGCGATTAAAAAACGTCAAGCTAATGCTACAAAGGCAAGGTTGTACTTTATGCTTAACGCGAGAAGCAAACTTACTCTCAAAAGCAAGCTGCTCCTTTACACAGCAATTACTCGACCAATCATGGTGTACGCTGCTCCAATATGGACGTATGCTCACCGTAAACATATGAAGACTCTCCAGATTGTCCAAAATAAATCACTGAGACAGATATGTAACGCCCCGTGGTACGTGCGTAACTCGCTGCTTCACAGAGACTTGAAAATACCTACCATCCGCGAGTTCGTTCGTGAAATATCACAAAAGTTTCACAGCGAGGTAGGAAAACATTCTAACCCAACGATCTCTGATCTCCACAACTATGACGAGACACTGCCTGAGAATCGTTTTAGACCCAGAGCAGTCCTGCTCGACGACCCTCCATAGATCTTATATCGTATAAAATTGTCAATTTTAGAACGAACTTAGCATCACGAAAATGACTCTCTTTGTTTAAAAACAATTTGTATACTGTATGTGTGTATGTATGTATCCGCATGTGTGTGTACATGTACGGATATAGTATGGAGGAAGCATATGGAATGTGATTTGCAAAATAATGCATATGGAGTTCCCGTGAACTTCTTATCTCTGTAGTGATCGCGCCCTTCCGTCTGCGAACAGACGGTAAGGGGGTGCAATTTACAATGTTTCAAAATCCTTTATCGATGGAAGGAGGACTGGAAGAACCTTGACGCTGGCGCGTCCTGGTACTGGATAGTCACCATAAAATTATGATATCCAAAAAAAAAATCGTTGTTTTAAATAAGAAATATATGTAGCACTAAGTTTATAATCCATTTTATGGAGAAAAGGATTAAGTCCCTGAGAATGCCTAGAGAGAATTTAAACGGTGAGTAAATTGTAAGGGGGGGAAAAAAAATTAATTTATTTTTGTTTTGTGGAAAAATATACTCTTTAAAATTGAAATAAATTAAAACCAGCCGTACTCACCCTTTTTTCTCCGGGCCGCATTCTGATTTTTGCTTATTAGTTGAGTCGCACCATATATATAGTATACTGTAATATAGCACGTATGTAAAGTATGGATTATGATTCAAAATAAAACTATTTTATATTATATAATATATGCATATGTAAGATTTATCTATTCATGTAGTTTTCAAAGTAAAAAATAAAAATGAACAACAAATAAAAAGTACTTAAAAAGTACATACAATACCAATATAATCCAAAATCTTAAATGACAACCTGCTCCGCTCGTACCGACTTGCTAACCGACAGATTCCAACCATGTTGAGAACATGCTGAAAACAACACCAAAGAAATATTTGGTGTTGTTTTCAAGAGCTGATTGGGCCGCAGGTTGACTATGGCTGTATTAAGCATGTTTACTACTAAGCGAAGCACATGAACTTATAATGGAGTTTAATCTTAATCAAAGATTCTTTCTAACTAGAAAAAAAACCGTTATCCCAGGCAACATATCATTTAAATTTAATTATTAAGAGAAAGAAGAATGCCATTGGTTTTCGCTTACGTCCCATTTCAGGAATCGGATGAGCGAGAAGGAAAAATATTAATACATGTATTTGAACTAAGACGGATTCAAAAATCGATTAAAAAAAAAAAAATATGAAACTGACCGTAATAGGATTCAAACACGGAACAATTACCAATTGAAAGTCAAACGAAATAGAAACTCGATCGCATGACACCGGTAACATACTATACTAAGATTCAAATAGGCAGCATGATTCAATAGGGACTAGATGGAAACACAAAAATGCGCAAACTATTTAAAAAATAAAATTAACTTACAAACGAAGGGAGATCCCGTAGAGTATTCGTAGGGTCCTATGATGCTAATCCGGAAGGCGGCTGACCTTTGGGCCGACCTCGCAAGAAACGGGCCGACAAGGTCGAAACACGGATTGCCAAATGGGGTTAATGTGTCTTGATGAGAAGAAAAACGTTCGACATCGAGGTTTCAAGCATACTGGTTATTTTTTTCAAGAAGCAAAAAAGTGACGAGTAAGAGAAGAAAGAATGTGAATAATTAATGCAAATTAATTAAAACATACGATATATACAACAATAAGGAAATTCAAACATATCATTATATCCAGCAATTACTAACCAATGTGTCCAAATAAGCTAGATTAACCGAACGCAAAAAGTAATTTTAACTGTCACTCAAGATAAAACAAGACACCGGCATATTTTAGAAAACAGTCCCAGAATGAATTCATGTGTGAAATATTTGTAATAAAGATATTCATGTAAAAATCTTACAATTTCAATGTATTATGATATAAAAGAGAGAACGAATACATATTAACATCCATTAATAACTTCACTTCGAACTTGGTTTGGACTATTTTCAAAGCGAATATGACCATGATATTTATTAACGTCAAGCATTGGCACTACTTTTATTTAGCGTATAGTTTGCCTAATATAAATTGCTGTGTTATTTTATTTTTAGAAAGATGGAACAACAAAATTAAAATTCCGTGGAAAGAACAAATAAGCTGGCGCAATAAAAAAAATGGGATTAGTATAATAATTGACATAGTATATTTGAAGGGTATCACGAGGATTTATAGTTTTTTTAAATTCATGTCACAGGATAAACGTTGGAAAAATTCCTTTTAGAAGAAGAGTTGTCAGTAATAGATGGAACTATACATGTAGTTTTAAGGTTTTAGGACGTAAGTGCACCATCCATCACTATATAATATGAAACTTTAAAAAAAATGGATACAGACCATGAAAAGAATTTAATCAATAAACGAAACAAAATAATTGTCACAACAAACAAAAATTTTAAGCAGTACAAGTCATTACTTAGGCAAAAAACTGAATAATTTACAAACAAACAAGGAAGTGCCAATTTTATCATTCGATATGTGCAGTATATTAATTAATGTCATTCCTGCAAAAGTATTTTTTTCAATGTGTATCTCCTAGTGCCAAATCAAATAATTAAAATTTTACTCGTTATGGTATATATTTTATTTTAAATTAATGTCTGTAATACAGTATTGTACATTTAATTTTAACGCATTGATAAACAGCGGACTCAATAACAAACAATGTCAAATGCTTTCCGTTAAATGAAATTATTCACTATCCAATAAAACAGATAAGTGGTGTTTATTCGAAAAATGAAAGAATTTAATTTTATGCATGTTTTATTATCTTTCACTATTATTGAAAATAAATGTAGCGAATTATTTTAAATGAATTACATTCAGTAATAAATGTACAATATTGATTACTGTCAAATTCTTTATTGAGACCTGTAACTAAAAAATCATAAGTAATTTCTAGTATCGCACGAAGAGTAAAATAATATTGACATATTGTAACGAAAAAAAAACCAAAGAAAGAGTAAGAAGACGAAAATGATCAGTTTTTTTTCCGTTCAAAAAAGTAAAAATAAAGCATTTATAAAATACATTAGCAATTTGAAATAAAGCAACTAGAAAAAATTATGTAAGCGATTTTATGATGAACCTAAAGATTGCTTACAACCCCATTTTCGTATTTGTGTGAATTCTTGAACGCTTAAACCATATACATGTATAATTATCTAGAATTCGAACCCAATCCACACAACTTTGAAATTTCTTTGAAAGTTAATCTAAAGAGATATTCCCAAAGAGTGTAAAAACCGTAGAGAGATGTGGTGGTTGCCAAACGTTGAGTATCTACAAGAAATAAAATATATTAAATAATAGGCTTAAATTAGTATGTACAGACATGTAGTGTATGAAGAATTTTATTAATTTCAATTATTATTTAAATATATTTTCTGAAAGCAATTGATTAAAAAGGGCTCGTTCTACAGAAGCGTGGAAAGCACACCAAATAAGTACCATTTGGTTTGAAATTACAGGTACGACGATGTATGAAAAATACATAACATTTTTCGTGGAAATGGATGTCCAATAACGAACGAACGAACACAGCGAAACAACAACGCATTACAATTTTCGCAAAAATAATTAAATGAGGTTAATTAAATGCACACATATTTCTCTAACAAATTGTCAAATGTCAAACTAATCCAACTACATTCGAAAGATATCAGCTAACAACCATTTTTTTAGTCAATGGGGTGAGCAAGGTTTTTTTTATATTAAAACTTAATGAAAGTCTGGAACTTCTTCCAATAAAAAACGAAGCATAATAAATCATATGACCAAAGAAATGAGCTCGAAAGTATCAAAGTAGAACTATCCATTTTTTCGAATTGCGAGAAAAACCACGAAAAACGTATTGTTGGCTTTTTTGAGATTTATTCAAGTTGAACAACAACGTTAAACATAGCTCGTCAACGAGTGCGACTAAAATTCGTATGGTAATCAAATAAAGTAACACAGCTGATGATTTGGTCAAAATCGGATTTACCAAAGACTTTTCTACTTTTGTTTCCAACGTCGTGGACAAGTTCTGCTTTTAATATCAAGCCATCATTTTCCTTTTTGCGTTTATTGTACCCACACTATATATGATTTAAAAAACCCATTTTTTTATATAATTTAAGCCGTACACATGTGACAGCATTAATAGACATTTATCGACATATATGGGATAGATCTGCTTTTGATAGCATACGACTCAAATATTGATTTTACAACATTTTTTTTTCTAAATTCAGTAAATGTCTTTTACTTAGACTGTTCGGACATGACAGAATAAACTCAGTTTCGGTTTAATAACTTTACCATCAATAATTGTTAGTAAACAATATTGTTAAGCGGTGTTTGCCACTTTCTTTACATATTATTATGTAAAACTTTCACTGTAAATGTTTTTCCATCAGAATTATTTTTAAGACACCATCTTTTAAATTACATATATAAAATGAAATGAAAACCAACGACTATAAAGTAATTTAAAAAACACACATACCTTAGACCGGTAATCAAAATTTAAATTGAAAAAAAATCGACATTGTGGTAGTTTGATCTTGTAAAAAATTGACATATTGGGAACATACCTCATTTAATAAACAGAACATACATATAACACCATGATACACATACTTCCGAAGATTGACCAGATAGATAAAAAGAGTTTTATGAATAGGTACTAGTATTTGCAACCAAAAATTTTTCACCTTAATAATGGAATTAAATTATAAAATCAAAGGAAAGCGATATATGTCAGAATAAAAAAACTTTTATGAATAACATTTATAAGTTTATACATGCATAGGATGTTTGTACATACATAATATAAGCGAACAAACAATGCCGCTCCATATGGTGATTAAGTACATTATTTTAGACATGCCAACAAAATGCACTATGCAGTTCAAACATAGACATAAAGTTAATAAGCTTACTTTATGCTGTTAGTTAATGATGGAGATTTATGAAGCTTTTAAAAACTCGTAACGAGTTTAATGACTGAAGTATCTTTCAATGATCATAAATAAATGACAAAAAATTACAATGCATGTTTAATTTGATGCATGATGATTTAATTTCCTAGTATGTAATAAATAATTGAAAAATAATTGTTTAATATATATCAAAAGATTTTCCACACCGGTAGGTAGTGTTTATAAGAAATTTATAATCGTTTAATTCTTTCATTTATTTATTGTCTATAATGAATATTTTAGAACATTTTATTTTATTTAATTTTAGACAAAATAAATACATGAAGAATTTAAAATGAGTGAATGGTATAAATGTTATGTTTGAATATTATTTCATGAAATATAACCGCCCCTGCATATACACAGAGTGCATTGATCCAATGCCACATTGACCGGCCGCCACTGCTGTATATTTAACACATACTGTAGATATGTATACGTCACTTGCGTTATTAAAGTATATGAATAACCCGAGAGAAAAAGATTTAATAATGTGGACCCTTTTCTTTATTTCTTAGGGTATTTTATATTTATTTGGTCCGCTGAAGTATTTGGGTGGCACGTTTACACACCATTGTCAAAATGATTACGAGCAAATAATTGAATTTGGCAAGAATTTTAAACCCTGTCGACAAAAGTAACGACATTCTTTTAAACAATACTCACCTTTGGCATTTTCCAAACATTTCGAGCGCGCCTGCTTTATTTCCGGCGTAGTATAATTTTATTTTAATTCAATCGATTTCAGATTGTCGTTGGTATTCATTTCGTGCGATTCGTTCTTTCAGGCAACGCTGTCAAAAATGTATGATGGGACTGTCTTTGCTTCCGCTCACTGATTGAAATTTAATTAAAAAAGAAACATTTACTGAATAAACAAAGAAAATATTTTATATTCTGATAGTCAGACTAGAAAATTTATTGATTTTATCTATCAGACACACTTATATTGATAATTTAGTTACACATCCTGTAGAATAACTAAGTTATCAATTTAAGATTTATATTATAAATAAACTTCGATAAAGTTACCGTTTAATCTATTGAAAACACTTTATTATTTTTGAACATTACATATTTAACCAGCCTGTGGTCGAGAGTCATCATTGTTGGCTATGAACACGGAAGTTATGGATTCGCACCCCAGTCCGGACAGTTATTATAGATTGATTTTTCAATCGATTCATGGATTTCTATACGAAGGCATGGATGTATGTGATATCTTAAATTTCCTCCCACTGATCATATCCTAAAACGAGTGTAGCGATAGCGATTAGCTAACCACTAAGCCTGCCCTAGTCCTATCCTTCTATTCATACTATGTTTTAAAATAGAGGTTGAAGAACTGAGTAACAAACAGTCAACAGTAACAAGTCATTTCACATCAAAGTCAACGAAGATTTTATTTTAAATTTCAGTGAATATTAATAAATTTAGTTATTTTACCAACTGTTAGGTATCTATAATAGTTATTTTACTTCGACTTTTATCTGACGTTAATACTAATAATATACCAAGCATAAATTTCCAATCATGAACGCTTTATTCTTTTCTTCATTGAAAATGATTGAGGTTTTCAGAACCGTAGCAAATACTCTTTTTTGTCTTTTGTTTTAAGCTGAATGGAAGCGATATCGAGTTTTTCTATGCCCCTATTGGAAGTATATTACTCTACTAAAAGAATACCTGAATTTCATTCAAAGCTACCGACAATTTATCGTATATCCCTGATACGTTATATTTGAAATAGTTCTCTTTTATAAAGTTGAGGATAAATTTGATTCTGTCACCGCAAAAATAGACGTTTAACCTTGTAAACTATTGAGTGTAAAATCTAACGAATTGTTGAAAAAAATTAATAGGTTAAGAGAAAAAAAAGTAAAAAAAAATGAGAAAAATATATGTGTATGTATTCAGAACTTAACAGATAAAGAAGCATCCATTTTTATACACGTATGACTTCGTTTGGTTAGTAATGAAAGCAGTCTTGCAAGACCTCCAATTACTTAAAAAAATGTCTTTAAAAATGTTAGTAGAGAGAAAAAAAATACTGCCGAGGTATGGCTGAGCTAGATTAATTTCCTTTGTTCTAAAAAAAAAACTTTAAAACTAACACTCATAGCCAAAGAATAAATTTCCGAGACTCATTTTGATCGATGTACTATTCTGATTTAGATGATAAAAAATGTATAGAGGAGCTACTATAAAATGTAAAAATCAAGTAAATAATATTGTTTGCTTTTGTTGGCGAACATAGAGTTTCCTATCAATCATCGAAAAAAAATGTAATATAGTTTTTTGTGTCCATGTTTTCTACCAATGTAAGTATATGGCCTTCTAATGAAGTTATCTCAATAAAAGTTTTTCTACAAAAATCGCATGTTGCTTAACTTTATTCCAGAAAGAGAAGGGATAAAAAAGATTAAGCTAAGGCTAGGATAGGACTCGTGGTAACACTTCGTTATTTGAGGTTTAGAATGGTGGGAGGGAATTTTAAGACATCGCAAACGCCCATATCTATACCATAAACAAAAATCAAAAAGTTAACTGAAAAAAATGCCGTTCGTACTGATACTTGAACCCGTGAGATCTGTTACGGAAGCCAACGGCGTTGAACGCTGCACCACGGACTCGACATTATTATTATTACACATAACAAAATAATGTGATATTTTTTCTTTTGTAATATTACTATAGAACAGAAATGATATCATATTATAAATATGGGTAGAATTATCAAACATTTTGATATATTTTAAAACGGGAAAAAATAAAGCCTACGCTACTAAACTGTTTTAAAAAGAGTTTATAAAAGTTGGGTGAATTTCCTATCCTAATGTGTATTGTGTTTTATTTGATTTTTCCACTGTTGTATATTTAAATGGTCAATTAGCTAGTTGTATTAAATCCAGAAGTTCCAACATTAAAATAAAATATCAGAATACCAAGTCAATTTGTAAAAGCTTAACGCGTATGAGAAATATAAAATCCAATCCATATTCTGCTGTTGTTATTTCAAAGTTTTTTTGTTGATGAGCTTTTATACTCCTAATGCAATACTAATGTTGACAATATGTATGTATCACAAAACACGTTTAAGTACACAGTTGTTAACACGCCATAACGTTTGTTTTTTTAAAAGTATAATGGGCAGTAGAAAAAAATCAATTTCATTCACATTGTTACAAAACATGCTACTGGATGTTTACAGAAATTTTACTGCTTTTTCCCTTGTCACACGATAAAACAAAAGTATTCGAAAAGGTTTGAGTGCGTATTCAATGAAACTATAAAAGCCAAAAAAATATTGGCCTGGTTTTATTCATTTTATTTTCGAGGGCCGCATCTTTGTCTTTCGCCAAGATTAACAATGCGATAGATATATAAATATATATGAAAAAAAAAACATTTGCCAAAAACTAAAGTTTTGAATTCGGAATCATAAATATTATTGATCGATGTCAACATGACTTTATCAGTTAAAATAAAAGTTTTTGACTTTTCAGACCACTAAAAGAATATTCGCGACTTGTAACTTTGTTACTTATATTGGAGAATGAGGAATACTGGTGGATAGGACATTTTAACAAAAAAAGGTTTTTTTTAACATGAAATCATTGTGAGTTTATATAACAACAGATCAGAGTATAAAAGAATGGGGTAAAAATCATTTTTTTTCAAATTTTGGTTATATCATAAATTGCACTGTTTAGAAAAATTGAGCTGAATACCAATAACCGTAGCTGAGTGGTAATGATGATATGTAAGCTCCTATGTTTTTTACCTCTTCTTGTTGATTTTCATCATTCACCTGTTAGAAAATGATTTTTACTGACACTGTTGTGTCTCTTGTAAAATATTTTTGAATTCTGATATCAAAGGTATATATATGTAGTTAATATTTCACAAGGTTTATTTAATTACACCATGGCCTGTTTAGCTTAGATAATAATTACTTGAGCTTGAAAATATACGAATTTCTTCCGAATTTTCAGCAAGACAATTTTACTTTTATTCGATAGCTTTAAGTGTCAAAATAATTTAAATATTTGTTTTATTTGTAAGTGAAATATTAAGCACATAAAAGTGAAATGCGACAAGTCCACTTCTGAATATTAGTGACAAATGATGTTTTTGTGTTTCGCGCTTGAACTACTGGTTTTGTGGAGTGATTTTTCTTTCGATAAAAACAGTATGCTTATTTTTATAAGTTCGCAAAGCATTAATTGTAATAAAGTTTGACTAATCAGCAATGAATTTATCGTTTTCTACGACTTATTTTTTTTATTTCCTTTAAGTAAAATTACTAATAGTGTATTGCGTATTATTTTTTCGTTACATTTTGACAAATGCGGACTTGTCAGATTTTGCTTTTAGACGCCTCATATGTACGTAATTGTTCAACTGGAATTCCGAATCCGGATTGTAACAAGGCACTGAGAGTGCTTTAACGTTGCTAACAAATCGCATTTCCTATCGAAAAATAAATTAGAAAATAGTATATTTCCTTAATGTGTTTGGCCTTTCTCTTAGTTTGTATACCGTTAACAGGTAGTCCATTAAGAAATGTGATACGTGTAATTAGTGAAGGATGGTAAGCCATCAGAGTCACGTGAGTGTGAAAGAAAACAGGAAATGAATGGTGACATTGTAACATGACACGTGAATAATTACACTGGATGTTAAAAATAAACTAAATTTATTGCTCAAGTACTGAAAATTGACAAACCATTCCAATTTAAAATATTCATTTATTCATTATTGTATACAAATTTATCGCGCAAAAAATAATATTCACATGGAATCTACTAATGAATAGTATTTATTTATTAATTTTAAATTTATATACACAGTCAGGGTGGCAGCAGGGGGCTCGCACGAGCCCATTGTTAAGTTAAGAGAAAAAAAATATTCTCAGATTGATCAGTTTACGGTAAATTGTATTAAGTAACAATCGATTGCTTATTAAAGTATTGCATATAATTGCATAGAAGTGATAAAAAAATTCACTCCTTCCCCAGAAAACCGAGATTGGCTTTGAAATTAAACGAGCCTCTTGTCAACGTATTTGCAGCCCACCACTGTACATATTACATATGGCATTTTGATGAACGATAATTTTTAGTAAAAATAAATAGTAAATAATGAAAATTGGTAGCAACTCCACTTCATTGAGCAAATTCAAATAAAATCTACATTGACATATAATATAAAGAACGGTTAATTTGTGATGTCACTCAAGGCCATTATAGCAATCATTCGTCTTAAAAAAATCAATGTACTACCTATCTAAAAGTAACATGAATTTGTGCTAAGATAAAGCTTTTTTTTATGAAATGTCTTAGTGACATCGTCTTAAAATATTATATCATCCCATTATAAATAATTTGAATCTCAGAAGTAACTATATTTCTAGTAAAAATTTCCTTGATTATAGCTTAATTTTTTGTGTAAAGAATTTTAAAATCACTATATATAAGTTTAACTTGACGATATTTTATTTAGTTTTCATATAAAGAATTTTTCTAGCGCGAGGTAAATAGGTCACCCTTACTTTACTGTCACCAAAGGTTACTTCACGACATATTTTAAAATGTGTGTTTATTTATTTGGGCACACTATAATCTTGTATCACTAAATTCACCGATAACGACGGGCTCAATCAAGTATACAAAATATACACGTAATACTTGATTGAAAAAATTAGATGATTATGTTAATCTTTCACGAAAACGAACGATGGTTTAACAATAAGTCTTGCATAATTTGAAATTTAAAAATGTGTAAGAATTTCTAAATTTTTAAATATTACACATTTAAATTCTAATTCCAAAATATTGTGTTGTGTTCGAAATTACAAAAAAAAACCCGTTTCATATATATTTTTCTATTTTTTGTAGATTTTATTGATTAATCAAACTGTGGTAAAATAATAAAAACTAAAATGATCAAATATTTAACCAATTACTCGTGAAAAGTAATGTTCCATCTAAGATAAGAAAGAATTCTTGTGAGTTAAAAAAATATGCCTGAGTGACAGCGCTGTAGCAATATTTGATTTGTCCAATTCGAAGCAAGTTTACCCATAAATCATGCACAGATACGAACGTACAAAAATGAAATACGGAATAAGAGGCTGTTTAAACTTGACGAAACGGGTGTGAGTAAAAAGAAATCTCGGGTATAAAACAAAAGATTTTTAAAGTACAGTGATCCAGCGAACTTTGCTCCGAAAACAACAATAAAATTGTCGTAAATCAATTTTTATTGAATCATTAACTGTTTTTTTACGTCTGCATTGTCAACAAATTAAAGAAAGATGAAACAGGAGACTACTCGATCAAAAGGAATCAAATAAATATTGAAGAGATCTTGACATTTGCCACGGGTAAGATAAAAAAGATTGAAGTTTATTAATATCGAATGAAAGTTTTATAAATTTATTTATCTGTACATTTATTTATTTAGAGGTAAATAACAAAAAATATTACTTTTTCAAAGTAAAAAAGGTAATCGTAGGTATATTAAAACTAAATTATAAACATTGAAAATTGGCAAATATGTCAATCGAGTAAGTTCCGACAAAGTCTGTATTAATACATAAAACATAACTAAAATTCCGCCTAAAAGTGCTTGGTGGAATTTCAATATTGAATTTGAATCTTTCAAATTATGTAATTCACGAAAGGTGAATCCCGGGTTGTTACTGACAAAACTTGTGTGAATGTACATAATTTGAACGATTTTTGTTTAACATAAAAAATAGTACTCGTTTGATTTCATTTGCATTCACGAAGAATATGTTAACATCAGATGCAATACTGTTTAACACTGTTAAAAGCTCTTCTCAGTGGCATTCCCATTGGCAGGCTTGTTATAAACCTTGGAAGAACAAACAATTCATGTAAGTACAAAAAATATATAACATAATACATTAATGATTTGCGCACTGCCCCCCAAAACATTCAAATTTCCCTCAGTGAGACGGGGCGGGGCGTTACGTTTGAAAACACTGCTCTACTTAATAGGCCGATAAGTGCCTTACTTAATATTGACACCATATTTATTCAACTGTTTATTTACTATTTTTCAAGTGAAAGATATTATATAATATCTGAACGAAAATTAGATATGTTTATTAAATATACATACATGTTAAAAACAATGAACTTAATTTATGAGTTTTATTTCAGAATATGTATTTGAGCATCCTCTTTACAGTAAAAATATAATACCAGGGCTTGAGACTAACAGCCAAATTAATAAAAATAAACTGAAACAAAAAATGTATATAATCTAATATATTTAAATACTATTGAAGAAGGTTATTTTTTTTTTGGAAGTTCGTATAGATGATGGTAAATTATGTGGAAACAATTTTTTTTTGGTGTAAGTTGTTAAAAGATTAAATACTATGAAAAAATATTCCATAACTTATAATAGCAATTCTTAATTTTGGAAAGTAGTACCATGTTAAGAAAAGTATCTTAGCAAAATATTAAATAAAAGAAATACTTACTTTTTTGCACTAATTTTAAACATTTAAATATCGCGACCGGTTTTACTTATCACGAGCACTATCAACTGATGTAAATATAAATATTTGCAGAGTTATAAAAAGTGTTGAATTGGTATAAAAAAGTGTTTTATTATTTAATACAATGTCTTTCCGCTAAGAATCGACAGTAAGCACCAAAAATGTAATAATTTATTATGCATTATTCAAAACATAATTCAAACAAATCATTGAACGGAAACTATTAAAGCGAATACTTTTCTTAAAGATCCGACAAAAAATAACAATAGTTTGTTGATGTGTGGTACTGTTGAAAAATGATAGTACGAGAAGGATGATAAAAATAAATGCCGTGAAAGCCTTCTTCGTAGGCTTCTTTCAGAAAAGTTTCTGAACATGTGATAAACGTCGATTTGTTTATTTTGTACACGTTTCAGTTTTGAAGAGTTCAAATATTTAAATACCTATTTTACGTGAAAAATCTATTCAAAATAAAATGGTCAGATATTGAACGAAAATGGCTATATTTAGACATTGATATAAATTCTGTATCTTATAAGAATCATTTCTGTAAAAAGTCGTAAGGCGTCCTTTTTTTAGAAGACAGCATTCAACCACTAAATCGATATAAATTTATTAAAGTTGACTTGGAAAGGGATCAGATTTTTCTGAAAACGTGTAAGTAAAGTCTAAAAGAAACTATGTACAATATTTCCTATTGAATAAAAAAATTCCCAACCGACTGAAAAATTTCAATATTTAAACCATTTCGATATTTTTATGACACACGCATATTCAAATTGAAGAAATTCAATAATGTGTTTGATATTTTTACGTTAACTTGGCCTGGGAGAAAAAGATTTTATTTTTAAACATATAACAATTTTCCAAACCAAAAAGACACCAAAATTTACATACGAGGTTTTAATGCTGTTATATTTTTTCTCCACTAACATATCCGCTCTCAATGTGGTGCATATGGATTCCTAATGAAACGTCTCAATAAAAGTCATTGATGAACAGATGATAAAGATAAGATCTTCAAGTTTTGTCTACTAGAAGTAAACTAAATAATTCTAATTCATTTTAATAAATCATGAAGCTTTATTTACCATGTCCGCTTCATATGAAGGGCTTATAAATGTCTAATAAGAAACATCTAGTAACATATCTACAAAATTTGCTTTAAGCGAGAATTGATTGTAAGCCAACTTCTCAACTTCATTATTTTGAAAGCGTTATGGAGGAATTATAAGATTAGGAAAGAAATATTAGTTGCATAATTGCTGGTAGGTAAGAAGGCACAAAATTGCTCTTTATCCACTCTGTTTCAAGTATTGGATTAGAGTGGTGGAAAGAGATGAAAAGGTCACAGACGTTTATAAATATAAATAAAGATTCATAAATTGATTAAAAAAGCATTAATTATTTTATGCTAGTTTCAATTCCTGTATAAGAATACTTTATAAAATAACACAATAGCTCAACAGAATTAACTGCTCGGCAACAGAACTGACTAACTTAAATTAATTTGAGAGTTTACTTGGGGTTTAGCTGTTTAAGTAATGATGGAAATGATAATATATTATCATCCAACGAAAATAATGTCTTTAAATATGTTGGGTTATTTAAAGAAATAATGGAAAAAGATAATATTCAATAAACCGAATCCAATGATCGTCAATCTTTCTTTTAATAATATAAAATTAAGCTCCGGTTGTTTATGCAGTAGTCCTACAGTTAACAATATCTTAGATTAATATAAATATTCCATTGATGTTAGTTTTCAGCAATCAGATATGATCGAATCGTTGTCTGTTATAACGAGAAGTTTCTTTCGAATTAAAACATAATATTTACTTTATAATATTATATAATATTTTTGCTTATAAATTTAAAAACTACTTAGTAGGGATAATAAAGCATATCGACAATTTGAAATGTTTGAAATATAAATTATTTATTGATTGTCTGTGTGATTTTAATGATACTATCTTTTATCTTTTCCGTTCTTCTATTTTGAATACCTCTACCTCGAACTACCATACTGGAATGGTAGCTTCGATACCACTCGTAGAAAACCATTTTTTTTAAGTCAGTCAGAAAACTATAATAACAAGTTTATCATAATACGTCATAGAAAAAAATACAATGAAATTTATTACAACAATTCAAAGAAAAAATAACATTCTCTCTTACTAATTCAACGTTTACTTAATATGATCAGAAACGTTTTACTCATCACGATCATTTTCAGCTGATGAGTTAAACTGAGACTCATCAGTTAAAAATGTTTTACTTTCCACTATGTATTTATAATAGTTCTACTACAATTATAAAATTTATTTGATTTTCCCCATGACGATATCGTCGGAACTACATATGTATGTACTCTACAAAAAATACACATGTTTGATATAATATTGAAAGGAAAAGTATTTCATTCCATACAAATTTGTATTTTAATTTACAATGTTGTGAAAATAAATACTTTGCTAAGATGAACAAATTAAAAAGTAGTTTTAAAAGTTGTTGATAAATAATATTTTTATTGATCGTACACGCGATTAATAACATCGTATGCGATTGTTAATAAAGTAATAATTTAAAATATATATAAGAAAGGTTGAGATGAAGGGCTAGCAGGACCTATTTCTTTCGGTCGTGAATTGAGTTGTTTATTTATTGCGACCGAGTTGCCGCTCCCCCCTTCCTGCGCCCGTGTGCCGTCCCAGCGTTACACTTGTGATTTATTGTGATCGCAGCCGCCCCTGTCAAGCCTCCGTGACATCCTCTCGCGCGCCGATTGTCGAGAACAAAACAAAAAAAGAAATAAAAACAATAGAGAAGCCTTGGTACGTTTGGCCAATAAGTCTCCACTCTTCTATTCAGCGGATCGTGTCTCCGAGTCTTGCAGTCTATATCTTTGCCAAAGGTTAAATCTATCACAGAAAAGCAGAATACTTAAAAATATATAACATGTCTGAAACCTGACAAGTTTCTTATAGTCTCTAATAAGAGTATTGCTCTATACTGATCTCAGATTCTACGGACATCGAAATTGCTCAGCCGAGTAGCTAAATTGTATTTTGAAGAAACTGAGTTATAAGGAACGTTCGATTCTTTTTTATTTGTCCTTTTTAACTTTTTTCTTGTCACAACGGCGTCTAAAAAAGTTGGTTCATGACATAGTTTCATATGTTTTTCTTAAAAGAAGGTTTAATTCAAGGACATATTTTTTAAATTGAATTCATTTTTGTATTTGATTCCGAAAGATATCTGCCACCTGAAAGATTAATAACCTGAAAAGAAAGCTATAAAAACGTTCAGTTCCCATGATAAATATACTTTGTTAAAATGAAACTCTCTGTTATTACTTAAATATAAAACATATATGATTTAAGTACGTATCAAAAGGCAACATTTTTATGATTGTATTTCTTTTATGCGAAGTTAGGATAAAGTACATAATTTGACTCAATAATTTATTGATTTGACAAAATACGCCTGACAATGATTCTTCAAGACTTGCAAACAGAAAAGAAGATGCACAATAAAAAGAGTTTCTAGAAGTTAAAATACATATATATAATAGAGTAAAATATCAAGGTATTTCAGTTCTACAGTTTTTTTTTTAAGTGAAAGGTTGATAGCTATTTCGGCTTTCGCCATCGTCAGAACTATGGCGCTGACGATGGCGAAATCCGAAATAGCTATCAACCTTTTACTTAAAAAAAAAAAAACTGTGGAACTGAAATACCTTGATATTTTACCCTATTAAAATGGAGTTCTACCAAGTAAATGCCAAATCAATAATATATATACTCCAGCTTCGTCGATTTTTTGAATGCAAGATTAATGAATTTA
>JAHZMQ010000051.1:0-5000 GCA_031772345.1 Himalopsyche anomala | reverse complement strand
CCCCCCCCCCCCCCCCCCCCCCCCCCCCCCCCCCCCCCCCCCCCCCCCCCCACCCCCCCCCCCCCCCCCCCCCCCCCCCCCCCCCCCCCCCCCCCCCCCCCCCCCCCCCCCCCCCCCCCCCCCCCCCCCCCCCCCCCCCCCCCCCCCCCCCCCCCCCCCCCCCCCCCCCCCCCCCCCCCCCCCCCACCCCCCCCCCCCCCCCCCCCCCCCCCCCCCCCCCCCCCACCCCCCCCCCCCCCCCCCCCCCCCCCCCCCCCCCCCCCCCCCCCCCCCACCCCCCCCCCCCCCCCCCCCCCCCCCCCCCCCCCCCCCCCCCCCCCCCCCCCCCCCCCCCCCCCCCCCCCCCCCCCCACCCCCCCCCCCCCCCCCCCCCCCCCCCCCCCCCCCCCCCCCCCCCCCCCCCCCCCCCCCCCCCCCCCCCCCCCCCCCCCCCCCCCCCCCCCCCCCCCCCCCCCCCCCCCCCCCCCCCCCCCCCCCCCCCCCCCCCCCCCCCCCCCCCCCCCCCCCCCCCACCCCCCCCCCCCCCCCCCCCCCCCCCCCCCCCCCCCCCCCCCCCCCCCCCCCCCCACCCCCCCCCCCCCCCCCCCCCCCCCCCCCCCCCACCCCCCCCCCCCCCCCCCCCCCCCCCCCCCCCCCCCCCCCCCCCCCCCCCCCCCCCCCCACCCCCCCCCCCCCCCCCCCCCCCCCCCCCCCCCCCCCCCCCCCCCCCCCCCCCCCCCCCCCCCCCCCCCCCCCCCCCCCCCCCCCCCCCCCCCCCCCCCCCCCCCCCCCCCCCCCCCCCCCCCCCCCCCCCCCCCCCCCCCCCCCCCCCCCCCCCCCCCCCCCCCCCCCCCCCCCCCCCCCCCCCCCCCCCCCCCCCCCCCCCCCCCCCCCCCCCCCCCCCCCCCCCCCCCCCCCCCCCCCCCCCCCCCCCCCCCCCCCCCCCCCCCCCCCCCCCCCCCCCCCCCCCCCCCCCCCCCCCCCCCCCCCCCCCCCCACCCCCCCCCCCCCCCCCCCCCCCCCCCCCCCCCCCCCCCCCCCCCCCCCCCCCCCCCCCCCCCCCCCCCCCCCCCCCCCCCACCCCCCCCCCCCCCCCCCCCCCCCCCCCCCCCCCCCCCCCCCCCCCCCCCCCCCCCCCCCCCCCCCCCCCCCCCCCCCCCCCCCCCCCCCCCCCCCCCCCCCCCCCCCCCCCCCCCCCCCCCCCCCCCCCCCCCCCCCCCCCCCCCCCCCCCCCCCCCCCCCCCCCCCCCCCCCCCCCCCCCCCCCCCCCCCCCCCCCCCCCCCCCCCCCCCCCCCCCCCCCCCCCCCCCCCCCCCCCCCCCCCCCCCCCCCCCCCCCCCCCCCCCCCCCCCCCCCCCCCCCCCCCCCCCCCCCCCCCCCCCCCCCCCCCCCCCCCCCCCCCCCCCCCCCCCCCCCCCCCCCCCCCCCCACCCCCCCCCCCCCCCCCCCCCCCCCCCCCCCCCCCCCCCCCCCCCCACCCCCCCCCCCCCCACCCCCCCCCCCCCCCCCCCCCCCCCCCCCCCCCCCCCCCCCCCCCCCCCCCCCCCCCACCCCCCCCCCCCCCCCCCCCCCCCCCCCCCCCCCCCCCCCCCCCCCCCCCCCCCCCCCCCCCCCCCCCCCCCCCCCCCCCCCCCCCCCCCCCCCCCCCCCCCCCCCCCCCCCCCCCCCCCCCCCCCCCCCCCCCCCCCCCCCCCCCCCCCCCCCCCCCCCCCCCCCCCCCCCCCCCCCCCCCCCCCCCCCCCCCCCCCCCCCCCCCCCCCCCCCCCCCCCCCCCCCCCCCCCCCCCCCCCACCCCCCCCCCCCCCCCCCCCCCCCCCCCCCCCCCCCCCCCCCCCCCCCCCCCCCCCCCCCCCCCCCCCCCCCCCCCCCCCCCCCCCCCCCCCCCCCCCCCCCCCCCCCCCCCCCCCCCCCCCCCCCCCCCCCCCCCCCCCCCCCCCACCCCCCCCCCCCCCCCCCCCCCCCCCCCCCCCCCCCCCCCCCCCCCCCCCCCCCCCCCCCCCCCCCCCCCCCCCCCCCCCCCCCCCCCCCCCCCCCCCCCACCCCCCCCCCCCCCCCCCCCCCCCCCCCCCCCCCCCCCCCCCCCCCCCCCCCCCCCCCCCCCCCCCCCCCCCCCCCCCCCCCCCCCACCCCCCCCCCCCCACCCCCCCCCCCCCCCCCCCCCCCCCCCCCCCCCCCCCCCCCCCCCCCCCCCCCCCCCCCCCCCCCCCCCCCCCCCCCCCCCCCCCCCCCCCCCCCCCCCCCCCCCCCCCCCCCCCCCCCCCCCCCCCCCCCCCCCCCCCCCCCCCCCCCCCCCCCCCCCCCCCCCCCCCCCCCCCCCCCCCCCCCCCACCCCCCCCCCCCCCCCCCCCCCCCCCCCCCCCCCCCCCCCCCCCCCCCCCCCCCCCCCCCCCCCCCCCCCCCCCCACCCCCCCCCCCCCCCCCCCCCCCCCCCCCCCCCCCCCCCCCCCCCCCCCCCCCCCCCCCCCCCCCCCCCCCCCCCCCCCCCCCCCCCCCCCCCCCCCCCCCCCCCCCCCCCCCCCCCCCCCCCCCCCCCCCCCCCCCCCCCCCCCCCCCCCCCCCCCCCCCCCCCCCCCCCCCCCCCCCCCCCCCCCCCCCCCCCCCCCCCCCCCCCCCCCCCCCCCCCCCACCCCCCCCCCCCCCCCCCCCCCCCCCCCCCCCCCCCCCCCCCCCCCCCCCCCCCCCCCCCCCCCCCCCCCCACCCCCCCCCCCCCCCCCCCACCCCCCCCCCCCCCCCCCCCCCCCCCCCCCCCCCCCCCCCCCCCCCCCCCCCCCCCCCCCCCCCCCCCCCCCCCCCCCCCCCCCCCCCCCCCCACCCCCCCCCCCCCCCCCCCCCCCCCCCCCCCCCCCCCCCCCCCCCCCCCCCCCCCCACCCCCCCCCCCCCCCCCCCCCCCCCCCCCCCCCCCCCCCCCCCCCCCCCCCCCCCCCCCCCCCCCCCCCCCCCCCCCCCCCCCCCCCCCCCCCCCCCCCCCCCCCCCCCCCCCCCCCCCCCCCCCCCCCCCCCCCCCCCCCCCCCCCCCCCCCCCCCCCCCCCCCCCCCCACCCCCCCCCCCCCCCCCCCCCCCCCCCCCCCCCCCCCCCCCCCCCCCCCCCCCCCCCCCCCCCCCCCCCCCCCCCCCCCCCCCCCCCCCCCCCCCCCCCCCCCCCCCCCCCCCCCCCCCCCCCCCCCCCCCCCCCCCCCCCCCCCCCCCCCCCCCCCCCCCCCCCCCCCCCCCCCCCCCCCCCCCCCCCCCCCCCCCCCCCCCCCCCCCCCCCCCCCCCCCCCCCCCCCCCCCCCCCCCCCCCCCCCCCCCCCCCCCCCCCCCCCCCCCCCCCCCCCCCCCCCCCCCCCCCCCCCACCCCCCCCCCCCCCCCCCCCCCCCCCCCCCCCCCCCCCCCCCCCCCCCCCCCCCCCCCCCCCCCCCCCCCCCCCCCCCCCCCCCCCCCCCCCCCCCCCCCCCCCCCCCCCCCCCCCCCCCCCCCCCCCCCCCCCCCCCCCCCCCCCACCCCCCCCCCCCCCCCCCCCCCCCCCCCCCCCCCCCCCCCACCCCCCCCCCCCCCCCCCCCCCCCCCCCCCCCCCCCCCCCCCCCCCCCCCCCCCCCCCCCCCCCCCCCCCCCCCCCCCCCCCCCCCCCCCCCCCCCCCCCCCCCCCCCCCCCCCCCCCCCCCCCCCCCCCCCCCCCCCCCCCCCCCCCCCCCCCCCCCCCCCCCCCCCCCCCCCCCCCCCCCCCCCCCCCCCCCCCCCCCCCCCCCCCCCCCCCCCCCCCCCACCCCCCCCCCCCCCCCCCCCCCCCCCCCCCCCCCCCCCCCCCCCCCCCCCCCCCCCCCCCCCCCCCCCCCCCCCCCCCACCCCCCCCCCCCCCCCCCCCCCCCCCCCCCCCCCCCCCCCCCCCCCCCCCCCCCCCCCCCCCCCCCCCCCCCCCCCCCCCCCCCCACCCCCCCCCCCCCCCCCCCCCCCCCCCCCCCCCCCCCCCCCCCCCCCCCCCCCCCCCCCCCCCCCCCCCCCCCCCCCCCCCCCCCCCCCCCCCCCCCCCCCCCCCCCCCCCCCCCCCCCCCCCCCCCCCCCCCCCCCCCCCCCCCCCCCCCCCCCCCCCCCCCCCCCCCCCCCCCCCCCCCCCCCCCCCCCACCCCCCCCCCCCCCCCCCCCCCCCCCCCCACCCCCCCCCCCCCCCCCCCCCCCCCCCCCCCCCCCCCCCCCCCCCCCCCCCCCCCCCCCCCCCCCCCCCCCCCCCCCCCCCCCCCCCCCCCCCCCCCCCCCCCCACCCCCCCCCCCCCCCCCCCCCCCCCCCCCCCCCCCCCCCCCCCCCCCCCCCCCCCCCCCCCCCCCCCCCCCCCCCCCCCCCCCCCCCCCCCCCCCCCCCCCCCCCCCCCCCCCCCCCCCCCCCCCCCCCCCCCCCCCCCCCCCCCCCCCCCCCCCCCCCCCCCCCCCCCCCCCCCCCCCCCCCCCCCCCCCCCCACCCCCCCCCCCCCCCCCCCCCCCCCCCCCCCCCCCCCCCCCCCCCCCCCCCCCCCCCCCCCCCCCCCCCCCCCCCCCCCCCCCCCCCCCCCCCCCCCCCCCCCCCCCCCCCCCCCCCCCCCCCCCCCCCCCACCCCCCCCCCCCCCCCCCCCCCCCCCCCCCCCCCCCCCCCCCCCCCCCCCACCCCCCCCCCCCCCCCCCCCCCCCCCCCCCCCCCCCCCCCCCCCCCACCCCCCCCCCCCCCCCCCCCCCCCCCCCCCACCCCCCCCCCCCCCCCCCCCCCCCCCCCCCCCCCCCCCCCCCCCCCCCCCCCCCCCCCCACCCCCCCCCCCCCCCCCCCCCCCCCCCCCCCCCCCCCCCCCCCCACCCCCCCCCCCCCCCCCCCCCCCCCCCCCCCCCCCCCCCCCCCCCCCCCCCCCCCCCCCCCCCCCCCCCCCCCCCCCCCCCCCCCCCCCCCCCCCCCCCCCCCCCCCCCCCCCCCCCCCCCCCCCCCCCCCCCCCCCCCCCCCCCCCCCCACCCCCCCCCCCCCCCCCCCCCCCCCACCCCCCCCCCCCCCCCCCCCCCCCCCCCACCCCCCCCCCCCCCC
>JAHZMQ010000050.1:0-36866 GCA_031772345.1 Himalopsyche anomala | reverse complement strand
GCCACTAAAACGATTCAAATATAATTTGTTGTCTTCATATTTATTTGATATTTTCATAACAATATCGAAAATGTTACGATTTCAATTTATTACGTAATATAAAAGATTTTTTTGTGAACAGTTTTCGTGCCGTCACTTTATTTATGTAATTAAAACAATATTTCAGTATATATATCAGTCTTTTGAAGTATTTTTTTTGAAATATCATTTTACTTTTATGTATAAGTTAATTGGGTTTTGTAACGACGACCTTTACCATTCCACTACAGGTTACATAAAATTATCTCTTATATTATATTGACTGTGGAAAGGGAAAAGGACGTAACACACACATAACTTTTTTTTACAGGAGGCACAAACAACATGTTTTGATGATTTTGGACCATATGCAAATTATGAAATATACACAACCTGGAAGTGCACGGATACTTCTAAACTAGTATTGAATTGACATAATCTAGTATTAATCTAAGAAATTTTCTAGGATAAATCTTTTTTTCAGTATTTTTTCTTGGTTTCAATTTTCACAAGCTCATCTTTTTTTCAAACTTAAAAGCTAAATTTAGATACTAATTCGGCATTTGCAGCTTATTAAATCCTTTTGATAGAACGTATATCATGTTTAATATATTGTGATTATCGAAAAAAAGCTGTTTTAAATAAACTGTGGGTTACGTCCTTTTTCCTTTCTACAGTCGATATAATATTTTCGTACTACACCGGGAATTTTAAAAATATCTAGATATCAAACGATTATTATTATTGGAAAGACGTTTTACGATAGACGTCTACTTTTTTTATTGAGCTGTCATAAAAATCAATCAAAATAAAAATAAAAAACCTTTTCATATTCAAGAATCGCTGCTAGAGTACCCTCCCTAGAAAATATTTAATCGTTTTGAATTTTTTTTGTAATTTTTTTTATTATTTTTAATATCGATTCAATGGATTTTGATTAATAAACTTTTATTATGTATGCCAGTCTATTCAAAGCAATTATGAAACTCAAATCAGTTCAAATCGGACAATTTGTTAATTTATTTCCATTTACTTTAAAAGAAGAACATTTAGATTTTCTCACAGACTGCTTATATTCAATGCAACAACTCCGTGACACATTTGTGATACCGCTGGATGGAAACTTAATAAATTTATTTACTCCATTCATAAATTGTTTTTGTTTGACGCGACGTCGCAGTACAAGTTTTAATGCGTGCTACATTGCAATATCTTTACTGTCAACTACATATAATAACAATTCAATACAAACATTATTCATATGTTTGCCTTCGCAATAAAACTTAAACTTAACATTGACCCACGAAATCGAAAGCATTGAAAATTTAAATAACATAATTCGACTGTGGAATACAAAAAGGACGTAACCCACACATAGCAAAATTTATAGGAGGTACAAAAAACGTGTTTTAATGATTTTCGGCTACATGCAAATTATGAAATAAACACAACCTTGAAGTGTACGGAGACTTCTAAACTGGTGTTTAATTGACATATTATAATACTAGTTAAAGAAATTGTCTAAGAAAAACCTTTTTTCAGTCTTTTTTCTCGGTTTAAAATTTGACAAGCCCATTTTTTTTCAAACTTAAATGCTAAATTTGGATACTAATTCGGTATATACAGCTGACATCCTTTTGATAGAACGTGTATGAAATTGGATACATTGCGATTATCGAAAAAAAACTGTGTGTTATGTCCTCTTTCCTTTCCACAGTCGATATATATAAAACTTAAACTATTAAAATAACTAACGTTTACTCACGAAATGAAAAGTATATTATTCAAAATTCAATTAACATATTTAATCGATATTTCTACAGTCCTTACGTGTTGAATTGCAAAACTCGTGAAAAATTCCACATTAAAATGTGTTTATAAAATGTATTCAATTTGACATGAAATTATTTGGATTAAAAAATTCGAGAATATTATTTCTGCATTTGCGCTGGGGCACTGCGGTGCCGTTTCGTAACCCGTCGGAAGGGCGGTCGTGACGTCACATGTGGTGGATCTCTTAGAGCGAGCCATTGTTTAGGGATGAATGCGCGGGACACTGGCCGACGCCCGGAGCCCACTTCCGGCTGTCCCTCTGTTGTTGTGGCACTATCAAAGTGAGGTCACCAGGTTTTTATTGCCGAAAGGGTCATACCAAAGTTTTTTACAGCCTCTTAGCCCCAGCACTTACAAGAGCTTGAGAATATCTCAGTCTGTGTTAACTATGTTTGTGCGTAGATTCAATTGACTGGATTTTTAAAAATGTTTTTTTCGATTTCTTGCTAATTTTTTGTCAAAATAATACATAACTCCCAACTTCTTCAATATGAAAAACAAATGAATTCATTCACTTCTTTCCAATTAAACTAATCGATGCTCTTTGAGTCTGATACTGTTGACAGATATTTAAAAAATCTATACTTAGTTTCAATATCATATACTATAATTCATGACTCAACCTTGTATAAAAAACGTCAAGTATACGCAAAAAGCGTTAATAAAAAAAATAAAAAAAATCATTATTTTTATAGAGTTATCCTTTACAATTAAGCACGTTGTGGATAACTTTAAATAACTTTGAAAACAAGGGTGTTCACTGTCAATACTTGTTGGAAAGGGATTATATTAATAAAAACACAATATTCCTTTATAATTTATTCCAATTTATTTAAGAGGAAAATACTGGTATCGCTCATTGCGATTAGTTGACAATGCCCGCAATGAATGAGTATTGTGTTTTTATTAATTAAAAAAGTGTCAAGAATGAATATCTTACAGTTCTAAGAAATCATTTATATAAATGAAACATTTGTAAGTAACCTTTGAAATAAGACTATTTTGACTTACCGCACCTAATAAAAGTAATCAATTTGTATTAAATACTGTCTTTGTTTATTTCTTACTCTCTCCTTGCGTCCAATAGGATAAGTAAAAACACCCTGACCTTTATTTTGTAATTTATTACTATTTTTTTTAGTTCATTCGTAAACCTTTCGATGTTCTGTCTGATGATGCTTTTTAAAGGTGTGAAACAGTGTCACAATTTGTTACACAACAGGTGATGTATCAAAGTTATCGAATTTGATTTTATCGAAGAAATCTTCTTTAAACATAGATAAGTAAGACGTATTGTTGTCCAATAAATGTCCCAAATTATGTAAATGTATGTGTAATACTTTTAAACTATATAGATAAAAGTATACGTGTACTTTGCAAGTGTTTTTAATTATATTTATTTCATTCTGTCAATTTTAATTATTTAAAATAACCCACAATCTGTCATGCTTCGCACACGGAATCGAATCGGCCTTCAATTTATTATATAATGTCAGTTGTATACAATCAATTCAACCAGATAGATTTTTAAATAGCAGATTTAACATCAAATATCAAATCTCTACTCTAAGCGACCACGAACACCGATTTTGTATTCATTATTTTTGTCTCTGCAGATAATACCTTATGTTCAGTTGATTCACATTATCGCTTTCATATCCGCGTTACATAATAAATAATTTGGTCACATCACATAATGTTGTTATGTTTAGGTATGCTTTGACAGCTGTTGCCGTTCATAACACATCTGTGGGTCGGAAAAGCGTTAATCTGAATCACCGGGTGATTTTTCTCTCTGCCTTTTAATATATAACATATATATTTTCTCTCACTCTGTGTTGCCAAAATAACAAATTTTGCTACCTGTTAAATATATGACTGGGATAATTTTGAAACAGAATTAATTAATATTTTTCGTTTAATTATTAAAATAGGCCGATCGCACGCTTAATATTAATAGCCTTTATGACGACTTTGACTTTTTTATTTCAATAATAAACCAATTGACCAGCTTTCGGACATAATAAGCTTATAAAGCTGTGATGACTCTTAAAATTAACCAACAGTTATGAATCCATTGTAAGTAAGCCTTTAGTCGAGCATTAGTCTAACATTGCAGTTTTTTTATTTATATCACTATGTTATTATTTAAGAGGTTTGTAAGATTTCTTTAGTAATTTTAACATTATATTTATTTATAAATACCTTCATAGAAATAAATATTTATCGTTCTACCTTTAAAATTATTTTTTTATATGAACCGTCAAGTTTCCTCAAAAAAGTATAGATATAACATTATTAAAAAAATACGTCATATATTTTAAGTAATCTTTTTACTTGACGAAGTTGTTGTTTGGCCCGGGTACTGTAAGACCCTTAAATATTGTACAATATGCAGAACCTACTTTATAGTGATTTTACTTAAAAAAAACTATTTTTTATTAAAAATTTCAAAACAACAAATTTTAAATTGTTGTACAATTGAAAAGTAGAAATTCATTATAATAACAATCTGTTACGTTAATTACGTAAAGATTTTGAAAATTTGAAGTCATTTTCATTATAATATCATTCTACGAGGAGAAGTAATTACATTTATTTATCGTGCAAAAGTAATAGTTGTAAAACGTCCCCTGAATTGTTATTCCTGTTGAATACTCAAAATATGAATTAATGTTTCCCCGCTTGTCTAAAAGATTTCGTAAAATATTCGCCATTAATCGATATTTGTGAACGTCGGTAATTATGACAGAGAAGCATTTTCTTTTTAACAAATCCCAGCGAGCTTTGACAAAGGTCGTAGCGTTTGTGATTAATTCATCGTTGAAAACACCGCTACGAGCTACGACCCGTCAAGGGTCTTAACTGTCGTAGCACTCAGTGGCTTGCTTGCGATTTATTTCAGGAAATTCAACGTTTAGATTTAAATTCAACGATAAACCTCGTAGTATAGTCGTCTTTGTATTTTTGAAATAAACAGCAGTCAATATTAAGAAAAACACAATATTCCTTTTTACTTTATTTCACTTTTATTTTTCATGTTCAGGACTGGTTTCGCTCATGGCGGGCTTTTCCAACTGATAAGAAATAAATTTTAATAGTGCGATTTATAGAAAAACAAATTTAAATGAAAAGGTGTAATAAACAATTGACATTGAAAACAATTGACAAATTATAATAAAAATTGTCAATAAATGACTAAAGTAGCACAAAATAAAATGTTTAACACCTCCAACATGTAATTAAAAAATCATGAAATTAATTACATGTTAGAGGTGTTAAATATTTTTATTTGTGTTATTTTAGTCTCACTTATTGATAATTTCTACATTAATTTGTAAATTCTTTTCAATGCCAATTGTTTTTTTAAATTACTCTTTTACAAAGTTCGATAATGGAATTAATTAAATGTGGTTAGTAAATAGTTATACATGACCAATGCCTATCCTGATATTATACTGACTACTTTCAGTTCTCTAGGTCAGCGTTTCTCAACTGGGGTCCACGTGGAACAAACGATAACAAGACAAAACGCAAAAATGCACAGGCCTTTAAGAATATCAGGCAAATGAGATAACATTCTAAAATTTAAGTTTTCTACTGAAGGTGCTTGGTGGAATTTCAATATTAAATTTGAATCGTTCAAATTATGTACATTCACACAGATTTTGTCACTAACGACCCGAGTTTCGCTTTTCGGGCATCTTCAGGCGTTCAAGTGCACGGATGAACTTAAACTGACGAAAAGCGAAACCCGGGTCGTTAGTGACAAAATCTGTGTGATTGTACATAATTTGAACGATTCAAATTTAACATTCTAAAATTTTTGTCATTGACGGACGCAATTTTCCTAATTGTGTCGCTTAAGATCTTTTGCCGATTATGGGTCGATCTATATTTCTTCATACGCGATTGGAAGATATATATCTTCCAATCGCGTATGAAGAAATATTCGTGAGCTTAGAATGTTTGCATATAAGGTGTAAGGAGTTGTAATGAGTCCCCTAAAGCAAAATTTTTATAGTGCACGTCACTGTATCGTGAACATTCGATACTTAATGGCCTTTCTCGTTAATCCAATACGAATAACGATGGAAATATATTGCTTGACAGCTGCCAGCGAGTATTCAAACGAAAAGAACAATACGTATTTGCAAAGTATTTAGATTTCCACGAGTATCATTATATATATTATAATATTCGCGACCTAGATATTTATTATATCGAAAATTATTTATTTCAATCGAACACCCGCAATCATACAAAACGTTTTAAGGTTGTCTATTTCACAGATACCTGTATCTACATAGTTGTTTTTAGTAGGTGTTCCATTCGCAAATTATGCGCTTGAAATTCGATATTTAATAAGTATCTTGTATATCGTCAAACGTTACTTTTACTACAGTTTATTTCATAATATTTTGTATAGTGTATTTATGGTGGAAAAATAATTTAAGACTTAAAGAAAGTATTTTAGTGCTACAAATATTGCAAAAATGAAATACTTATTTGTTCTAATTCCATTTTATTTAAAAAAAAAAACGATCTGAATTATATTTAATAACTTGACTTGACTTGACTTTAGTGTTTCTTGGTTAAGTATACTTAATACTATAATTTTATTTGTAATATAAATTATGATGTTAGAGTGGACGACAGGATATATTGTGTATCTCTTATAAGGTGATATATAATATATGTATAGCTGTGTTAATGTAAGTTTAATTTAAACACAGTTCTGTTGTAGGGGTAAGCCGAAACAGCTATCAACTATATATATATAAAAAAATATTTGTAGAAATAAAATACTTTTCTATTTTTTCACCTTTTAACAATGGAGTTTCTGCCAATTCAATCAATAAAGTGTATTAAATATAATTTATTAAATTGACATTTACTTGGTAGAACTCAATTGTAATAAAGTGAAAAAATTATCAAATATTTTAAATTCTACAATTTTTTTATATATTTTTGATAGCTATTTCGGATTTTACCTATGTTTAAACTTATATTCTCTAACTTCAAGTTTAAACTAGTTCGGATGAGGGAATACGCTGAAATAGCTATCAACCATATATAAAATAATATTTATAAAATTTAATACTTCGTTATTTTTTCATCGTAATACAAATAATTTATTTGACTTTCTCGAAAAAAATACCATAACTCTACCTTTTTGGCTGATTTTTGTTTATCATTTTTAAACATGAAGTTAGGCGAAATTGATCCACAGCAACTTTGTGAGAAATGTATTATTGAAATTAAAGAAATATTCTTCATTTTAGAGCAACCATTGTCAAACAAGTGTAGTTGAAGAATACTTGAAATATTAAGGTTTGCAAAGTGAAAAGAGCGTAAGGTACAATTCGCAACTTCACTGGAGAACAGAATGAAAAAAAGATAACGCCTTCGTCAATATTTTAAAATTCAAATTAGTTGATGGATTTGAATCGCCCATGTCTCTTTGTCTGCTTTCATTTGTACAAGAAAAACATTCAAACAATTATAACCTATTTGTCTAAAAGTGATTAAATGCAAATGTATTGTTTTATGTTTTCCTTTTTGATCGAAAAATAATAATTTCTTCACATAAAAAAATATTTATTTGAAAACGTAATAATCACAAAATTATTAATCTGACGGATTAAAAAAAATAGCTTTAACCGGACTGCCTTTTTAGTTGTATTATACGTAGGATACTTGCGATGTATAATGATTTAATTTACCTTTTAATTAGCTAATAATGGCTATCAAAAAAAGGATAACACGTTTTAATATGATATTTATTGAACCAAACTGTATGCGCAGAATGTTGTTAAAATAAATTTTTGAACGAAGTTTACTACTAATAAGAAATATAATTTAACAGTGCCATTTATACAAAAAAATAATTAAAATGAAAAGGTGTTAACAACAATTGACATTGAAAAGAAATTACAAATAACGGTAAAAGCGATTCCATAATTAGATAAAAATAAAAATGTTTAACACCTCTAACATATAATCAAAGATTAATACATTTCAAGTGGTGACTGATAGAAATTACAAACATAATTAAAAATTGGGAAATTATTGACAAAGTGATATAAGTAACATGCTACATTACTAAAGTTAAAAACTTAATGATAGTTTTCTGTTTTCCCCGATTCCAAGTAGTTCGTGTGTATACTTAACAAAATAAACAACCAATCCACTATTTCATTTCAATTTATGTTGTATAAATAGCACTGTTAAATTATACTTCTTATCAGTTGACGATGCTCGTAATCACCGAAACCGGTCATGACCTTTTAAATAAAGTGAAATAAAGTACAAAGGAATTTTGTGTTTTTATTAATATAATGCCTTTACACGAAGTATTGACATTGAACACCCTAAAAGTGAAGTGTACTACGTTACCCACAGATCAGACAGAGTTCATGACAAGTTTTTACTTATTTAAAATGTGATTTAATGGACTCTTAAATTCGCAGTTTTATTCAAGCAGCCGAATTTTACTAGACACTCACTTTGAATATAGATATGCTTTCAGGTAGCAGCTTTAAGTTCAGCTTGTCTAGACATGTGTATTTTAGAATTAAGTGCTCGTCTTTGTTCAATCTCCAGTATACACATATTATATATAGTTCTTCTTAATATTATATCTGTGTACATCGTTATTCCCGGCGAAGCTCGTCCTTATAAAGTGTCAGGTCTCAGCTTTTAGCACGTCGTGTCCCATTTCGTCGTAACCAATACAACACGCAAACCTTCGAAGCTTTCGTTACTCACATATTAAATTCAGGAAACTGTTAAGTCCCGTTGCATAAATAAACAGTTACAGTTAAAAACAAATATATTTATTTTAATAAAAACACAATATTCATTTCGTACTTATTTCCACTTTTATTTACCAAGATCAGGACAGGTTTCGCTCATGGCGAGCATTATCAACTGATAAGAAATATTAATAAAAAAAACCATATTCCTTTGTACTTTATTCCACTTTATTTAAAAGGTCAAAACCAGTGACAATGAATGAGCGAACCCTAACCTTTTAAATAGAGTGAAATAAAGTACAAAGGAATATTGTGTTTTTATTAATATAATGCTTTTCCACCAAGTATTGATAGTAAACACCCTAAAAGTGATGAGAAATATAATTTAATAGTGTTACTTATACAAAAACAAAATGAAATAAAAAGGCGTTATTACACTTTGGAGGTGTTGATTAACATTTTAATTTGTTTAAGTTAAGAGTGACTTTTCATAATTCTGAAATTTGTAAATAAATTTCAATGCCAATTGTTTATTTCAATATTGTGCCTTTCTAGTAAGTATTAAATATCTATACATATGTATTTAATCAATCGCCGTGTATTTTGTAGTGTGGCTCACTTGATTGTTAATAGAAGGCATTTTTTATTAAAAACAATAATATTTCCACTTGAAACTGTCTTGCTACAAATAAAATTGCATTACCTCTGTATTTCGTGTAAACAATACAATACATTGTATTCGTTTAAAATATAATATTTAGGTTTATTTTGTAAATATTTTTTTATGCATTTTAAGTCGGATAGACATCTCGAGTACAGACTGAATATAATTAATCTATCGACGAATAAGAACATTAAATATAAAAATAATGACTTCATTGTATCTTTTCGTAACATTGTTTATGATAAATAAACGAAAACAATTGGATTTGCCGTTCTTGCGAAACTTCGAAAACCGCTTTTAAGCGAATTTTACGATACATTGGAATTCGAAAACCAGTCAGCTTTTTTATAAGCCCCAGTAAAAACAGATCAATGCTTAAATTGTCTTAAATTATAATGAGAGTTATCCAAGAAAATGATATTTATGTTTATGCTATCTTAAAATACATTTAATTTTCTGTCTGTTGAACAAACTTTATTAATGAATACCAGCGTTGTAGCTAAATTTTTGTCGTAACATTAGCCTGAAGATGCTTCCTTAAGGAGCGAAATACTTATAATATTCAGTGACGTTACAAGTTGGTGTACATCTGTATTGATTTCCACAAATATACCGCGGAATCTATCAAAAGCATTAAAAGCCATTTCATGAATTATTAAGATTGTTCGCGTATCATCATTATGTTTGTCAGTTGACAGTGCTTTTTCAAAAGTAAAATTAATTTTGGATTTTATTTTACTACGAATAAATAATACTCATGGTTAATAAATTAATTGAAATAGACATATTTATACTCTTAGTGAACCAGGGGAAATGCAACACACCTTTATTCTCGGGCTTCGTTACACTCACTTGTATGAATGTAGTTGAACATCAGGGACCAATACGACCACGCATAATCTTTCACTGAGCACCTTGAGGCGATTGTTGTACATGTTTTTGCTCTTTCCTGCATTATTCGAAACAGACACTGACTGGGCTCGGTGTATAAATCAAAGAAGCGGCAAAATTAAATATGTCTGAATAATTCAACCCTTATAAAACTAATAACAACTCCAGGTGTTCCCTTATCGTAAATTAACAGGGCGTGCAGGCATACAATTCAAACCTTACGCTCTGCGAATCCAAAAAATCAACAAAATGTGAGCGCGTAAAATGTCTTAGTGAGTTTTCTCTGTTTGCATAATAAAATCTTATGAAAATAATCAAAACAGTATGTTGGTTTTTACTAACCTTAACGTTTGCAAACATAAATAAATTTTATTTCATTAGTTTGTTAATCTCAACAGATGCTTTTTCTACGAGAACCGTTTGTTACTCAGTTGCTCAACTTCACTTTTTTTTCAAAGTGAGTAGTAGGGAAAGAAGGATAAGGCTAGGACAGGACTAGTGTTTGACTAATCGCTATTTTTACACTCAGTTATTTTAGGGTCAGAAAGTTGAATTTATATCACAAACACCCAGTCTGTGATCACAACTTTGAATTGAATAATTCTCAAATTCACAGTGATCGAATCAAGGACCTGCGTGATCGGTAGAACAAGCTCTAACCAACTGAGCCACAGCAGGTGACATCTGTTGAGATACCTTCATTAGGTAGACATATGCTCCACATTGGAAGCGGACATGGATTTTTAAAAAGTTTATTAATGGCTTTTACATGATTTTCCATACTACGTTGTTTTTCTTTTTGTCAAATAACACGGTTTTTTTTTAAATTCAGGTAAGTAATTCTTAATTTTTATATAAATTCTACCAGTTATTTACACGGTTATTTGTGTAACGTATCTAGCGCGTAAAAAAAAGAGTTAAGTGTACAATACTATGATCGTTATCCAGTGTTCATCTGCTGGCTATCAGCACCTAACTGTTATTTCATCAAGATGTCAGTCGAGAATGTTTACAGTTATTATTTGAGATAGCGAGCGAGCAGTAGTCGCACTCGTACCTCTTATCTCGTTCGCTTTCGCTCCGCTTTTAACTCGACAAACAATGGTTAAGTGAATTAATTGCATCCCCTCACACGTTCGGCAAGTGGTGGCACTGGCTTACTTTGACACGTTTTAATCGTGTGCTGTTTATTTACTGTCGCAGGATTTAAACACGGAACGCACTCAATATTCCCGCGTTTTCCTGCGAATACTGAAAACGAACACAGTTCAATAAATTGTATATCTGTATAAGGCAACACTGAAATATTTCACATCGACGGATTCAACTGTTCATTTATATATATTAGAAACAATGAGTATTCTATGAAAATCTTATATTCTTTGTTATACATAAGAACATCTATACGCGCTGGTTGTCGTTTCTTTTATATTGATAATACCATGTAAAGTAAAACCGAACCAATGTGACCGTCACCTGTCGCCCGCTGTGCTCCAGTTGGCTGGAGCTTGCTTTACCGATCACGCAGGTTAAGGTTCGATTCCCGGTAAGATCACAATGAATTTGAGAATTAATCAATTCAAAGTTGTGATCACTTTCTCTCCTCCCATCCTTCTGATCCTTTAATAACTAGGTGTAGCAATAGCGACTAGCCATCCACTAATCCTGTTTTAGCCTTATCCATCTTCGCTCAACCTCACTTTGAAAAAAGTGAGGTTGAACGACTGAGTAACAAACAGTTATCGTAGAAAAAACTTATGTTGTGATACCTCTATTATATATGCGCCTCATTAGGAGCGGACATGGATAAATAAATATATATTTTTGTGATAATTTATCAATAGTCAAACGAGGATCATCTTCCACTGTGGTTTTCAAATGGTCATCATGCAATTTGTATGGGTGCATTGATTTCGGGGCATCTGCTAAGATTCTTTCACCAGATTTAAACCTTCAAAACCAAAACTGTCACCAGTTTACTGTTATAACTGTTATAAACTTCAAAAATAGTTTCGGTTTTCATGGTCGCACTCCAGCCTTGATTTTTAAAAAGTAGCATAAAATGGCTTATGTGTTGGTCGGTTGCTTCCGGCTTGCTAATTTTGCCCTTAAAAATAGTTTATGACCCAAAAAAATAATTCTGTGGAATACTACTATCGAATGGAACACTTAAATAGATGTTGACGTGCCCTTGTCCAGGTACAGACTAATCTCAAACAAGGCATGTTAAAATAATGGATTTCTTTTCGGTCAGATACAGTGACGCAAGGAAATAACGAGTCTTAAAGTTATCAATATAAAAACGTTCTTATTGATGCATTTATGTTTCAGGTAAGAAACGCCGCTTCAGAAATTGCGTTGAATCCGCATTATACTGAAATCGATTGATCTGTTATTGGTAAAACATTAAACTCTACGCTTTCATATAAACTTCATTCCTCCAATTTTCCTCTCGCTCTTGCCGTTACTTGCGACCTTGCCTACCTGTGCGAACTTGTTTTAACGACATTTGTTTTCGAGTCACGAAAGAATAAATTGTTATTGGTGAAAAGAAAGGAAACTTGCAAACACGGACGCACGCGCGCGTGTGTTTATGTCCTACCCAAGAAGCTAATAATGACATGTGTACGAAGGATACGGCAGTACTATACTCCCGCTGTTCTTAATTTTGGTTAAATCTAAAATATATAAGATGTTACTCAAATATAACTCTTATACAAACATTGCTTTTTCAAATTTCGTTAAATCACTGAAAGTCTGGCAGTTTTAAACAGATATTGTTTGTTGCATTTGGTTTTTCAACTATATTTTCTTCATACAGAAAAGTTGTATTTGCATTACTACTTTATCGTACACCAAACTTGCATGAAAGCGACTAACAAATTCTTAGGATACTGGAACAATTATTATACATACCGATGTATACCTCGAACGGTGAGTTCCGGACTGGAAATTATTTATTATCATATTTAAACAACGGTCAGACAATATATGACGATAGACTTGAACGTGTTTATATACATATATGAGTATTCTGTTGACATTACTCGTAATTTATTTTTGAGCTAGTTTCATTTATTGTGCGAAATTTCTACTTTTGTTCACAATGTTCAAGAATAAATCCCCACTTATAAAAGTCATTAAGACCAACGGCAGTTGGATTAACTCGACGTAAACAGGTAGGTAGAATTAAATAAAAACTTTCGCTTGAGTGTTACGAAAACGTTTATTTAGGAATTCACAATCATTAAAATTCAATTACATACAATATTTAACATTTTTTTTTTTGAATTATTATAATACACAATAACTATTATAATACCTAGACAGCAAGAAAGAAACAAAAATTCCATATAAATTCATTCAAGTAATGATGTTTCAACCGTTCTTTATCCAACAGATTTTTTTAAGCAGTCTTGGAATATTTTCAGTCGAATCCCTGTTTTCACACAACTGTGGTCCTACCCCACAAAGCACCTGAAGAATAGTCCTTAATCCATAATTTGCACGCGTACGAGAAGTAATACTTGGGAGGTTATTTTAAATGTCGACAATCCTTTTGTCAAAAGCAGGAAATTAATGCTTTTCGTTTGTATTTCACTCACGAGCTTCGCGCTTTCTTAAAAGGTTCAACTTTCATTCATGGGACCTTAAATGTCTGTTAATAATAGGGTACAATAAGAATCTTATAAGCGTTTATTTTCCTTATACTCTTTTATGACACATTTATTTCATGAGTGTATTTGAATTCAATCTTTCTGCCATTATTTAAAAGAATTCGATTCTTCCTGCGCGAGATTTTGCTACGTAGTATTATTGTAGAATTCAATAAAACAATAATAATTTTAAACACTTTTAGGGTGTTCACTTTCAACACTTGGTGAAAGGCATTATATTACATATATAAACAAAATATTCTTTTGTACTTTATTCTACTTTATTTAATAGGTCAGGACCGGTTCAAATTCAGGTAGATTCAATTTTTTACCTGATTCAAATCTTTTGAATGATCAAATTATTTTTGCAAGTTCCCCTTTACTCTATTCATTGCATTAACCCATGTTTTCTTTTCTTTTATATATATTTTTATAAAAAAATATATTTCTTTTATCAGAATTGATACGGTCTTTAAAAAAATCCTTTTTCAGAATCTTCTTGGCTGTCGATTTTGTTTAAGTATGTACATACACCAACTACTTGAAAGCGGGGAAAAACAGGAAACTATCGTTAAGCCTATTCACTTTATTAATGTAACATTTTATCACTTTGTCATAAAAATTTCCCCAGATTTTAATTAAGATTGTAATTACTTTCAGTCACCACTTGAAATTTATTAATCTTGGATGACTTCGTAATTATATGTGAGATGTGTTAAACATTTTAATTTAATGTTATTTTAGAATCACTTATAATGTTATTGTAAATGAAGAACCTATGATTGTTATAAAGAAATAATAATATGTACTATTGGGATTTCTTGGCGATCGTAAATTTGAAATCACACTAATTGTATTAATTTATTTAATACAATCGCTTGTAAAACGATAGTTATCGTCATTTATTAGTTATATAATAATCACACAACCATTTACAAGTTACGTTGCTTTAAATATTTGTTTTAATTTTTCATATTTTGGATATAAGTAGAGAAAAGAAAACTCAAGCAACCATTCAAATAAAATGAAAGTAAAAACATTGACATCTGATATTTATTCCGTTAAGACACTAATAATAAAAAATACTTGATAAAAATAGACTAACAATACGACTCCGTCAAAGACCGTTTGAAGTTTTTTGTCAACGGATATATCTCTTAGAATTAAGTACTTTGTAACTATGAAACCAAATTGAATTGATATAAATTACAAGATATAGTTGCGCAATGTCTGCAAGCGGTTTTTTGCAACCTTGGTTACGAAAGAATTTCTTTCTCTTCTCGTATCACAAAGAACTTTGTATTTGTTCAGAATTTAGACTCATTACTCCGCAAAGGATCTCGCTCGGGTGAATCCAAATGAGACAACTCGCTTGGGACTGCGGCGGATTTTCATGCTTACCTTTGCCATTTTAAAATTTAAACAATAGATCTCGCGCTATAATAGTTACCATCCGGCAATGCGAATAATGCCGAAGTAACCTTAACCCTCCAGAGACGAGAGCTTTTTTTCGATAAAAAAAATATTTGTTTAGCCATATTGAAGTCACGGATAACTTTTATTCCTAACAAAAAATTTAAAAAAAAAAACGCAAAGTCGTTGTATAAAAACCCCGCATGACCATATGGCCATGCTCATCTTTTTATTACCGTGTAATATTGTGTACGGACAGTTGTAAGGACAAAAGTGACCGTATGCGCTCGCAAACATTCGGGGTTGAAATATAGCTAATCGTGAAATTTTTAAAAATATTTACAATTTGTCCTCTTTAGATCAACATATTTTCAAATAATTTAATGTATCTAATGTAATATCTGTAAATAATTTAATGTTTTGATAAAAAAAAACTAACAGTTTCAAAAATTCCATTAAATAAAACTAAAATTCAAAAAATTGCATTTGCTTTTGGTGGCCGTTTCTGTCCCTGCGGCTGATGATTAACTGAAGTATGTACCCTTCCTAACCAAATATGAGTAAAAGCGACGATATTCAAATAGAAAAGGGATGAATAGTGGGATCAATAGACGGTGTTTACTGTTACCATATGGTCACGCTCGTCCTTGGAGGGTTAATATGATATTAACGTTGATTTTGTACGTATCAAGTTGAATTACTATGGAACCGAGAGATAAGTTTCTTGTCCATATAATATTTGTCTTCGTTCAGCAGCGTTCAAATTTTTAAGAGAATCAGCGGTCGGCAAAATGGTGGTCTGCGAGAGTATTTCAATGGTCAGCCGACAAGTGTCGCAATTGTTTATATTTATTTAATCCACAGTAAACTACCAATAAAAATGAATGACTTACACGAATGAACGATGCTAGAAGCATGAAATCATCTCAACCTCGTAAGACAAATCTTTATAATTATATAACAGTTTAAAAAATCTTAAAGGTGAACCGCGGGATTAAATATGATGAATTTAGTGGTCTGCCGACAACTGGTATACACCGCTTATTTCTTAAAAGAAAATTTATTTTAGGAAAAATAAACCAAATTTGTATTTAAATATATTTTTTTTATGTTCCATCAACAGAGCATAAAAACTTTGGGATATATTAACCGAAACACTACCTATACTTTATAACGTTTTCTTACCTACATAATATTTAAAATAATAATGAGTGTATCAAAATGGGATTTGGTTGGGTTTTTAAAATAATACAGTGAATAAAAATACATCTCGACTCTATTGATTTATTTACATTGAAATACAATCAAAGTAGTATTGTTATTGCAATACTTACAATATTGTAGTTTGTAAGCTGGTTTTCAATGGCCCAAAAGATGATTTTAAACGTGATGAAATCTTCTTATTGTATCGAAAATAATCGTAAAATATTATATTATCTACAAATAAAATGCAAACCTTCGTAAACCAAATTCGTTTTTATTATTAGTAATTAATTTTTGAAGTCATGTCTGCACATCGCCTGCATTAATAATTTTTCTGTATGTACGTATACTGTTTTTAAAAACATTGCAGTAATCTTATCCGATGAAATTCCCGTGGGATTCTTGCGGTATGCCAAGCACTTCACTTCTGAAGGTAAATAATGAAAATAATATGCCAGTCTTTCTTTTCCTTCTCGAACTTTCTTTAGTTTTTTATATCTTTTTTCGCATGGAAGATGAAATCAACGGAGACTTGTGGGTGTAGGTGGCCATTCATCTTAATTCGGAATTGTATTTTTTTAGGGGGAGGATAAAAATACCTCAAGCCTTACTTTCAAGTAATCAAGTATTGCTTTCAAATTGTATGAAGGTAACATTGGTTTTTTTACCATGTCCGCTCTTAATGTGGAGCGTATGGGCTCATAATGGAGTTTATCTCAACAGAAGTGTTTATACGAGAACTGCTTGTTACTCAGTTGCTTAACCCTTTTTTCCAAAGAGAGTATGAATAGAAAGATAGGGCTAGGACAGGACTAGTGGTTAGATAAACGCTCTCGATACGCCCTGTTCATGGGATAGGATATGCGGTAGAGGGAATTCAAGACATCACATACATCCAAGCCTTCAAACAGAAATTCATAAATCGATTAAAAAATTAATTTATAAAACTGTCCGTACTGGGATTCGCACTCGTGACCTCCGTAAGCGAAGCCAATGACGTTGACCACTCGACCACACAGGTGGCACATTTCTTAGTAGGTAAGAATGATCTAAGATTTTGACTGAAGGTGGTTGGTGGAATTTAAATATAAAATTTGAATCGTTCAAATTATGTTATTCAACGTCTGAAAATGCCGAAAGACGAAACCCAGTTCGTTAGCGACAAAAATTGTGTGAATGTACACATTGGCGGCCGGTCAATGTGGCATTAGATCAATGCACCCCTTGTATATGCAGTGGTGGTTATATTTCATGAAATAATATTCAAACATAACATTTATACCATTCACTCATTTTAAATTCTTCATGTATTTATTGTCTAAAATAAATATTGAAGAATATTTAATTTTATTTTATAAAATATGCTAAATTATAATAATTATTACTTTTATATTTTATCATAGTACCTAGTATATTTTTTTTTGGCAGTAAGTACAGCTTAGCCCAACACGATACAGATATTAAGTTTTGTAATGTGCATGATATAAATTCAGTGAGAATTTTATATTATCTATTACTATCTAAGTTTTAACTGTTTTTGTGGCATAAGACCTAAAAACAAAAACATCATTACGTCATACTGATAGTTGGAATATAAAATTACAATACATAATCAATCTTTTGCTTTGTTTTACTATGTAAATCTTAATATAAAATAAAATAAATTTGATTATTCCACGTATTGTGTTACAAAATGTGACACGTGTTTCGCCTCTATCAGAGACATCCTCAGACAAATACTTTTGCAAATTTTTGCTTAAGTACGAATGTACTTAAATGTACTCAATGTACTTAATGTACCGAATGTACAAATGTACATTCGTACTTAAGCAAACATTAGCGAAAGTAGTTGACTGAGCATGCCTCTGAAAGAGGCGAAACACGTGTCACATTTTGTAACACAATACGTGGAATAATCAAAGTTATTTTTATTTTATATTATGTAAATCTTAATCATTTAGCATATGGCCTAAAAATGAAGGTGTCTCAACAGAAGTTCTTTCTACGACAACTTATCGTTACTCAGTCGATCAACCTCACTTTTTTTCAAAGTGAGTAGTAGGGAAAGAAGGATAAGGCTATTATAACAGGACTAGTGGTTGACTAATCGCTTTTTCTACACCCTGTTATTTAAGGATCAGGAGGATGGGAGGAGAGAAAATGATGTGAATTGACATCACAAACACCCAGTCTTCGATCACAATGTTATGTATACTCGACATCATGTCATAGAGTACTATGTTGATACTCTGACATACTATAATTGCAACAATAACCTTTCAATGCCCAAAACCGATATCTTACTCCTTCCCAGTCAGTTCAAATCGAACGGTTGTCAAACCCAGTAGAGACATCTTGATACTCACGTTGATATTATTCGATTATAAGATTAGTGATTTATTTAAAAGTGTACAATTATGATATATGGAATGAAAGTTGAACCAACATTGAAAAAGTGTTACAGTAAAAATTATAATCCATAACAACTACTTCGAATTGAATAATTCCCAATTTCACTGTGATCTCACCGGGAATTGAACCCAGACCTGCGTGATTGATAAATCAACTGGACCACAGCAGGCGACAAATCTGTATCAATACCTGAATGTATATCGACATTCTACATATTACGATTTTTCCTTTATATAAAAAATGGCTGACACTAGGTCCATTCCAAGGTTCCGCAATTTTTCGTAAAATCTCTCTTAGCTTTCACCCCCTTCGCAGTCGCCTCAGTTTCCGTCGTTCGTTTTTATTTCTGGCACGCTTTTCCTTTCGTACCCCACGGGGCAACCCTTTCCTTTCATTTTAATGCCCATTTAGGGGGGAATTCCGTTTTTATTTCGCACTGGCAGTACTGCGTTTCTCGGAGCTCGGACGTTAAATATGCCCGCCGCAATGAATGATCATTAAAAATAAACGTTCATTGCATAGATACACCGCGCGCAACTTTTACGTATTATGCTAGTTGTCGTTTTTCCCCGTTCCCTTGTCGCTCTGTTCCAAAAAAGACATTTCTTTTATGTGGTACTTTAAAAAATATCGTTTCTCAAAGTAAAATTCGTCTCATAGAACATGAATGAATGAAAAATATTAAAAGGAATTGCGCCGTTTATTTTTATCGTGTTGTAAAACAAAATCGTAAATAGGTTGCATTTTTAAACGAAATTTATACCCCTCACAAATATATGTTTGTTTTTATAGGTAATAAATTCACGATCATATTATATGATAATAGACATAGTTGTGATAAGTATCATGCATATTTTTTAATCGATAAATCACCTTTTGTAATGGCACAGAAAATCATATTCACTAAAACCCCCATTTACACTTAACTTGGGACAGTGTAATTGGGGGAGTGAATCTCATACAAAATTAGTGATTTGGTTTTTTCTGCGAAAAATGTAAAACTAAGATTTCCCTTAGTTTTGCAAAAAAAAAAATATGGACGAAATATTTAGTTACTAAGTGATAAAATTCAAAGCTCGCCAAAATACAACACAAAGACAGTCGCCCGGCTATATGTACGTGTATAGCCTGGCAGGTGTAGAATACACAGACCCTAGCCAACATTTGACTGTAAGAGCCGCACAGACGACCGTCTCGTAGCAACGACAATGGAATGCGACAGTGCAATTGGGGAATTTGTGGCATATATTTTAAACCAGCGCGTAATTCGGGGTAGTGTAATTGGGGGCTCCACTGTAATATTACTTTTGATAGAACGTGTGTCAAGTTTGATACATTGTGATTATCGAAAAAAAGCTGTTTTGAATAAACTGTGGGTTAGGTCTTTTTTCCTTTCCACAGTCGATATATATATATATCCTTACTTAAAACCTTGAACGTGAATTTGCTCTTTTATTTATATACATACAATATAACTGCTTAGAATTTCGACTGAAGGTGCTTGATGGAAATTTAATGTCAAATTTGAATTATTTTTATTCTGTACACTTCCATAAATTTTGTCGATAACTACCCGGGTTACGCCTTTCGGCATCTTCTGGTTTTATCCAGTGCACGATGTCATTAATGTCATAAATTTTCGCTGTCATATCAATTAGGTTAACTTTATAGTTAACCTAATTGATATGACAGCGAGATAATTATAATTAAACGAACACAAAGACAGAGGAGAGAGAAGACAGTATAATTATTTATACTGTGCGAATACACTTTTATATTTGTATATAGACAATGCAAACCGTTCGCTGCTCGTCAGTTCGAGTGACTTCGTGCACTGGATAAAATCAGAAGATGCCGAAAGGCGAAAGCCGGGTCGTTATCGACAAAATTTATGGAAGTGTACAGAATAAAAATAGTTCTAACTTGTAAATATAACTGTGTTCAGTGTAGTTAAAATTCTCGCGTTTGAATCGGAAGGCAGGACTGTACTAGGGCTTATACAAAAACCAACTTTTGAAAAAACCGGTTTTCGAATGTCAATATTTTTCAAAAACAGGTTTTATCCGGTTTTCGAAGATATACAAAAAAATGAATTATTCAATTAAAATAGAGAGAAAAGGTTCAATGGAAAAAAACGAAGCGTCCACTGATCGCTTCGTAACAAAATTGTCTACTATTAAAAATACCTTTTCGCTGGGTAATGGATATGAGGCATATGGCCTTTAAGCCATCTAATAAAAGATCCAAATTTTCTTTCCTTTTGTTTATAGACTCGTTTATAGAAAATTCGGGACCACCGGTTACCAAGTTGAAAAACCGGTTATCGAATGTCACAAATTTAGCCAAAAAACCGGTTTTAAAAAACCGACAAGCCCTAGACTGTACCTCTAAAAGTTTGCGTGTAAAACTGTAAATAAATTCGCGGACAGCGTCGGTAAATTGGCTGCAATTGTTTGGGCGGACGCGCGACTCCTGGCGGTGCGGTGCGCCCGCGCTAATTGAGAATTCACGTCGTGACTGTGGCCCGCGACCGACGCGACGCGCCTTGTCAAATCGCATTACGGTGACGCGCCGCGACGCGCATACGTGAGCGAGGGCGAAATCGTGACCCGACGCCCTGTACCGTGTGATGTACTGCCCACTTCCCGCAGTGGTAATGAACTAAATCTTTACAACAAGGCAAGATTCGGTCGCATGGTAAACAATGAATTGTCAATATATTGCTTATTTATTTTTTTGAATATCAAATTTATGGAGCTTTAAGTACCAGGACGCGTTAGCGTCAAGGTTCTTCTAGTCTCCTTCATCGTTATTTGTTTTGAAAAAATGTATTCCCTTACCATCGTTGCAGACGGAAAAGCGTGATCGTAAAAATATAGTATTCGTTCTTTTTATTAGACTTCAGTATTTGAAAACCGTGTAAAAGGCGTTTATATGCAATTTAAAATTCAGATATGTAATTGTTTAGTGTTAAAGAAAACGACTGATAATTTATTTATCCAACCCAATTATTGAAATATTTTTACCTTACGGATTGTCAAATCAAAACTCATATATTTTCAATGGGTGCTATATTTTTTTGGAAATTTATATTTTACGTTCAGCTTATTATACAAGTTGTATATTATTTTTATAACAATAATCATGACCGAACTTTCGTGCGCGTATAAGAATGCATAGCTGTATCCCGTGGGATGAGTCGTATCCAGGATTGGCGAACGTACTGTAACCACAAAGTCAAAGTGATTGGGTTAATATAATATCAGAGGTGTTCTCTTTTATGTATGACTTTTTATATTTTTTACATCAGGTTTTCGATCTCTTTCGTACATACCGACTCAGTAGACGCCGCCGGACAAAGGCCACAGAGGGACGTTCGAGCCCTTTGTTCAGCCCAGCCGGGGGTCCGTCCTGCGATATAGATGATTCGTTGAAAAAATAGCGTACCGCCAGCGGGTCGTGGTAATTAAATTGGTTTTTAATATTACAACAATACTAGTATGCCGGGATACTTTTCAGATGAAACGGGACCCGTGAGTTTTCCTTCCGCTACGTTTTCTTTTGTCGGAAAATTTTCGACTTTTCACTGGAAAAAAATCTGATCCTCTTGTACCAGTATATTTCAACCCGCTTTGAAATTATTTTATCAAAATTAATTACAACGAAAAAAAATCACAATAGAAAATAGTTTTTCTACTAACATTGTTGTTTTAACCACAGACAGGTGTCAACATATATTTCTCTGCGCCAGGGGAACGAAACCTTTTTAACCTATAAGGCTACATGAATTCATATATTGTGTTGTACTTCATTTGCCATTTTTTTTATACACAATGTATGAACATTAATCTAAACACAAACAATAGTAAAAATAATAAAACATTTTTAGTACTTTTTCTACATAAAATTTATTGGATCAGGACCGGTTTCGCTCCTGTCCTGTCAAACCGGTTCTGAGCAAATAAATTTTATGTGGAAAAATTACTAAAAATGTTTTATTATTTTTATTATAATGCCATTCCACCACGTATGCACAGTTAACACCTTAAAAGTGACAAACAATAGTACGTAAATGGGTCGGATTGTTTTTTTTTTTTAATCCATTGTGGAATAGATGAACATATATTTTCAATTAAGTTAAACTCAATTTCGAGCACATATACCGATATTAGAAATAGATCACTGATGCAATATATATTTTTCTGATGTACAAATTTCTACTGTATACAGGCAAAATAACATAACCCACAGCTCTTTTCTAATACTCACATTGTATACAACTGAATACACATTCTATAAAAATAGGTTAATGATCTTCAGAAGTTAAATATATACCTTTACAAACAATTAATGTTTTTTAATCTATATCCACTCTTAAATTTGAATCGTTCAAATTATGTTCATTTTCATAGATTTTGTCACTTTCAGTCGAAATCTAAATTTATTCACAGATTTGTCACCTTCATTCGAAATCTTAAATTACATATATCCACTCTTAATGTAGAGCTTATGGCCTCCTTATGGAGTTATCTCAAAAGAACTTTTTCTTCGAGAACTGTTTGTTACTCAGTCGCTCAATCTCTCTTATTCAAATAGAGTAGTAGGGATAGAAGGATAAGGCTAGAAAAGGACTAGTGGTTAAGTAATCGCTGTCGCTACGCTCAGTTTGTTGTAAGATCGGAAATTATGGGAGAGGAGGGGCATCACAAAAATCCATGCATTCGAACAGAAATCTATTAAAAAACGCTGTTCGTACTGGGACTCGAACTCGTGAGGTCTGTCACGGAAGCCCTCAACGCTAACCGCTGTGCCATAGGACTCGGCATAGTGAATAATGGATTATATAACAAAGGGACTTTTTTGTATACATTTTTTTTTAACCATGTCCGCTCCCAATGTGGAATATATGGACTACTAATGGAGTTTATCTCAACAGATGTGTTTCTACGAGAACTGTTTGTTACTCAGTTGCTCTACCTCTATTTTTCCAAAGAGGGTAAGAATAGAAGGATAGGGCTAGGACAGGACTAGTGGTTAGCTAATCGCTCTCGATACGCCCCGTTCATAGGATAGGATGGGTGGGAGGGGGAATTCAAGACATCACATACATCCATGCCTTCGAACAGAAATTTATAAATCGATTGAAAAATCAATTTATAAAACTGTCCGTACCGGGACTCGAACCCGAGACCTCCGTAATCGAAGCCAACGACGTTGACCACTCGACCACACAGGCAGCAGGCTAATACATTTAAGAGATTAAAAAATATATTTAGTTGAACAATCAATTATTTATTAAATTACCATTACCATTATCCAACTGAACGCTTTCGGTACGCCCAGTTACTGAAGGGTCGGAATGGTGGGAGGGAATTTTTAGACATCGCAAACACCCATGCCTTTAAACAGATATCGAAAAAACGCTGTTCGTACTGGAACTTGAACACGTGAGATCCAAACATATCACGAATAATAAAACCTTTAGAACAAATTCACAGTTTATTCTATCATTTTTCTCCAGTCTTACGGCCACAAAAAAATATCTATTTTTATAGCCAGTACGATCTTTTGATATGAATAGAAGAATTAAATCCTCTTCCCAGAAGGTTTAAAAGTATTATATGTTTATATACGAATGTGAGGAAAATCTCATTAATTCTACAATGTGCTGAATACACCTGTAGCAGTCGTGATATTTTCCAACTCATTCTGCTGTAGATGTTGCATTTGTGAAATATCGTGTGATACTTGACCCTATTCAGTGTAGAAAAATAATCATTTTTACATTCGTAATGGTATATATTTTTAATCTTGAAAAAGAAACATATTTTATAGTTTTAATTATTTTTCGTTATAATTGTATGGTATCCTAATATTCACACATAGTTTGTTTAATGATTTTTTATATTTTTTGTATATTATTTTTAATTTAAAAAAAATATTTAGCATATATAAGTCAAAGACTATCTCGATGAGAATATTTTTTGTAATTTTCTCATGATCTATTCGAGATGATTAATTTAAATTACAAACACCCACGTCTTAAGCCTCAAATTCAAATTGAAAAAATCTGTATTTGACATTGAACTTACCGAGAATAGAACCCATACTCACCTGATCGATGTAGCAAGCACTAACCAACTACAGCGGGCGACATTTATGTTTTTCCTGTACGTTTATTTTATTTTGGTGTATTTTATGTAGATGTGTGGTTGGTGGAACTATTATCGATATTTCTTGGTATCATTTCTTGGTATCGTCTTCAAGAAAATACAGTCGTTTTAAAAAGAAAAACTAGTTTGTAAAATCGTTTGCGTCTAAGAAGTTCATGACTCTCCATATTTACTTGCGTGGTTTGAATATTGCTATTCAAATCGTTACAAAACTTCCGCATTAAAGATACTGTGCATATTCCACGACATAGCAGCTTTAAGTTCCCCAGAAGGAATTATTATCAAATACTCTGTTTTTGCTCACTGAACTTAGGTTAAAAAATGCTATCGTCAAATATAAAGTTAAGTGTCGTTGGACTGTTGCGTCTTTATTACACGCACTGTAATTCACCCTTGCAGCCGCCATGTCTGTCTGACCGATCATTCTGACTGTGGTTCGAACACATGATCTCTAGATATTCCCAAAAGACAACATGATGTATTGATCAACTGGGCAAGCTATAAGAATCCGCCAGCTTTTAATTATTGAACATATTATTAAAACTAACCCATAGATTTCAAAACTTTAGTTTCGATATAGGATTGCTGTCAAGAGTTGTATTTGTCACTGATGACGTTATTTTTTCTGTGTCTAATAATGTGTTTTTAAAGGTAATTTTACATCTATTTTCAAGAATGTAATTATTTTTAAATTTGTTTTTTTAATTTTCGAGATAACAATTTACCATTAGTCTCCACAGCTTAATTACTCTTTGACGATTTTTTTAATAACATTTTAGAAGTATTAAACATTTTAATTTTAGTCAATTTAGTTTCACTTAATTTTTATTTATAAATCCATTTCAATACCATTGTATAAATTTTTGATTTGTATAAATAACACTGTAACATTTTATTCTTCAAGCATTATGAGTTGATAATGCTTTTCATGAGCGAAACCGGTGCTGATCCTAATAAATAAAAGTGCAACTTAGTACAAATGTTTATTTTATTTTTTGAATAAATCAAGTGAAATAGAGAAAGGTAAAATTACCCGTTTTCTAAATAACAAACATATGTTAGACTTAAAGAATATTCAACGTAAAATGACCTAACCAGGGATTTTCTGTACCTATCTGATTGCTAATTGGGTTTTTACTGTTAAGCTGTAAGGGTTGGTAAAACAATGTCATTATATTATATTAGACACTGGGATTAAAACAAATGTCTCAGGCCGTAAATTATTTTGTCAAACACATATGCTGTCACATATAAATTACGTCGGTATAATGCTACATAGTACGTAAAATATTTTAGAAGAATGTTTAACAACGCCATTACGCAAAAAGAGGCTAACCGCGATTTAATCTATGATTTTCATATTTCCTTTTCGATGCCACTTGCTTGCTACCGCCGGATTCAAATTGGAGAACACGCGCCCTTCAGGTTGCTAGTTGCGCCACTCGAACACCCGTAGGGATGATAATAGAGCTCCCGGACAGTGACATGACACCGACCGGATAAACCCACTCCCCCTTGTCTCTCGCAAAAGGGGGCCCTGGCCCCCTGTCAATCACAACGCTGCGGCGGGACCCCGGCATGTCACACTCGTAATTGCATTCGGACCGCGGTTTTGGTCCCGGAAGAGAAATATTTCAAACAAAGCCGTTTTCCATTATAATAGACCGTACAACTTTAACATATAAATATTATTTTCGTTGACGTCTACGGAAACATCGACCTGCTACGACATGTCACACAATTTGGGAAAACATTCAATTATTTCATAATTTATTCTACAATGATTTTTAAACGATTGCTTTACAATTTGATCTTTTCATATTACTTGAAATTGCACTCTATACAAATATTGGAACACATTGAATGGTGCAGATTTAACTGTAAAACCTACGCTATCATCACCATTCCTTTAGGTGGTAATAAAATAATTTAATTTCTTTTTGTTTTCCGATATCAAAATTAAAACAAGAATGCATGCTTGTACACATTATAAAAAAATGAAGTAGAACATAATCGTAATCGTAAAAAAACGTAATCTGCAATATATTGGTATATAAAAGAATTATATTTGGATACTTAATATTTTAATCCAGTGTTAAAAAACGTGCACTAGATTTTGTTTTCGTTTGTTGTAATGCTCATAAAAATGGTATTGATATTACTATTTTTTACAGCAATAATTACCATAAACCAGGATTGTTTTTTGTAATTGTCAACTTGTAATCACACTTGATTACTTTACCATACTCCACAACTAGAAATCTATCTATGCCCAGAGAACAAAGAGCTATATCTTGCCAGGCTGCTTACTGATCCGATACTTCGACCGAAATCGAAACTCTAAAATACTGTCCACTTATACATAATTCCTTAAAAGTCTATTGGCGAAGGAGAAATTTCACTGTCATTTCCCTTCGTGGCATTTTTCTCAAACGACGATACTTATTTTTCAAGATTAGCCTACAACAAAGACACTTTTTTTATTCAATGTTATTATTAATCTTATTCTAGTAATACGATGTTATCAATAATTAATCATATTTTGTAATCACTTTTAAGGTGTTACTTGGTGGAATGGCATTATAATAAAAATAATAAAACATTTTTAGTACTTTTTCCACATAAAATTTATTGGATCAGGACCGGTTTCGCTCATTGTAAGCATTGTCAACTGATAAGAAAAATATATAAACAGTGCTATTTATACAAGTTAAATTGAAGTGAAAGATGTAAGCAACTACTAACAATGAAAAGGATTTACAAATTACATTATAATTACACAAAAATAAAATGCTTAACACATATAACATACAGTTAAAAAATCATCAATGAATATAAGTGGCAAATGATGTCAATTATAAACCCAATTAAAATTTGGGATTTTTTTTAAAACAAAATGAAACTACATTACTAAAGTAAATAACTGAATGATGATTTTTTGTTTTTCCCGCTTCCAAGTAATGGTGTACTTCAACAAAATCAGCAACAGTGAAGATTCCGAAAAATACATTTAAAAAACCAAATTGCCAAAAGAATTGATGATTGCTCACAATGAGCGAAACCGGTCCTGATCCAATAAATTTTATGTGAAAAAAGTAATAAAAATGTTTTATTATTTTTATATTTTGTAATATCACAAATCTTTTGAATATTTATATTTTATGAAAAATATGGTACTATTTTTACGAAAATTTAAATCAAATTAGTGTGGCTATTTGCTTTGGTTGAAATCAAACGAATAGTAACGGATGAACCATGCAGCCGCAGCCAGGCTGTGATGTAATTTGTCGCACGTTCAAATTTACCGGCTTACAGTGGCTTTCGTATTGGGGATGCATATAAAGCGAATCGCCCACAGACATTGGTTTGTCACCTACTGTATCCACTTAACTATGGCACTGACTTTTTAAAATTATTCAATCACTTTTACCTGTATAAAATTACATTTGGTAACTTTGTTACATACTCCACTTGTTGTGATACAAATTATGACACGTGTTTCGCTTCATCATCGCAATGTTTACGAATATATAAACTAAAAATTGATTATAACTCTTAAGTTATTAATGACAAAATAAAAGTCGGGGGTTTTCATTTTATACTAAACGCAGGGAGTGGTAAGGCCCAAACAATGATAGTGCTGATTAAAAATTAATTTCTTTATTAGGTACGGTGAATTTCAATGGAAACCATTATGTGATGTTTTGTCTGATGATGCTTCATACAATAAATCATAAATATCGATCACGCAGGTCTGTGTTCGAATCCCGGTAAGACCACACTGAATTAGAGAATTGTTCAATTCAAAGTTTTGCTCGAAGAGTTTGTGATGTCAATTTACAACATTTTCCTCTTCTCCCATCCTTCTAATCCTTTAATAACTGGTTGTGGCATTAGCGATTAATCAACCACTAGTCCTGTTCTAGTCGTATCCTTCATTCCCTATTACTCAATTTAAAAAAGTGAGGTTGAGCGACTGAGTAACAAACAGTTCCTGTAGGAAAAAAAACTTCTGTTTAGATACCTCCATTAGGAGGCTATATGCTCCACGTTGAGAGCAAACATGGATAAAAAAGAAGGATTAATATATTTTTTTTAAATAAGTAAAAAAACATTTATATGGTTGCAATTTGAAATTTGAAGAGTATTCGAGACTCACAAGGAATCAACTTTTGACTGTTTTGACCATACGTAAGAACGATCTAATCTTATCTGCTATTGAATAAATATATTTTAATTATTTTCTTTTGAATGAAATAAAAGCTGTTTGTTAAAATTAAACAAATCAACAAATCGCTTTCGCTACGCCCAGTTATTTAAAGATCAGAAGGGTGGGGGAGAGGGAATTTTTATAAATCACAAACACCCATGCCTTCGAACAGAAATCGATCGTAAAAATGCTGTTCGTACTGGGATTCGAACTCATGGGAGCCGGCACGGTAGCCAACAACGCTTACCGTGTCGCCATAGGACCCGACAAATTCTGCTTCGATATAACTATTTTTAATTTATTAATAAAAACACAATATTCCTTTGTACTTTATTCCAATTTATTTAAAAGGCCAGGACTGGTTTCTCTCATTGCGAGCATTGTCAACATTGTCCTGACCATTTAAATAATGTGGGGAAAAAAGTACAAAAGATTTTTTTTATTTTTTTAACCATGTCCGCTCCCAATGTGAAGCATATGGACTCCTAATGGAGTTTATCTCAACATATATGTTTCTACAAGAACTGCTTGTTACTCAGTTGCTCAACCTCTCTTTTTCCAAAGAGAGTAAGAATAGAAGGATAGGGCTGGGACAGAACTAGTGGTTAGCTAATCGCTCTCGATACGCCCCGTTCATAAGATAGGATGGGTGGGAGAGGGGAATCCAAGACTTCACATAATCCATAAATTCTAACAGAAATTCATAAATCGATTGAAAAATCAATTTATAAAATTGTCCGTACCGGTATTCGAACCTGTGACCTCCATAACCGAAGCCAACGACGTTTACCACTCGACCACACAGGTGGCTAAAGAATTACTGTGTTTTTATTAATATAAACCTTTCCACCAAGTATTGACAATAAACACCCTAAAAGTGATATTTTTAATTTAATACAAATGCGTACGCACGCCAGTGCACGAAATGAGAGTGCAGGGCGCGTGACTATGTGCGCTAGTCTTGATTAATGCAGACATTACGCTATTGAGTAGCTCTGGCCTCTGTGATATGGGATTATTGATAGAAGCGTGACGCATCTCTCTTGTTACACGTGACCATGTGAGCAAATTAACAATTCGCCCCGGCAATAATATTGTTATTCGAAGGGCGTTTACGAGGACAATAGGTCGCTGCCGCCTCGTGTGTTATTACACGGTCGCAGTGTATTAATCAGCCGTTCACTTGTTCCTTCGCTCCAAATGCCGACATAGTAACCTCTTCCACGGTGATATCATTTTTAATAAGAGTGTTGTCTAACTTCGTAATTTGGTAACACATAAATTCTCAAATCCGCTACCACTGAAAGTTGGCTCGAAAAATATTTTTTTTTTTTTTGTTTCTACTTATCATCTACGCTTTACAATAAATACTATAGAATAGAGTTTTCCAAACTTATTGTGCAATGGAACACTTCGCAAATCTGGAAATGTTATCGGAACACAACGTATTTTTTAGGTCGAGTAATTCTTAATCGCCTGCTGTGGACCAGTTTGCTAGTAGAGCTTGCTCTACCGATCACGCAGGTCTGGGTTCGATTCCTGGTGAGATCACAGTGAATTTGACAATTATTAAATTCAAAGTTGTGATCGAAGACTGGGTGTTTGTGATGTCAATTCACATCATTTCCTCTCCTCCCTTCCTTCTGACCCTTTAATAACTAGATGTAGCAATAGCGATTAGCCAACCACTAGTCCTATTCTAGCCTTATCTTTCTTCGCTCAACCTCACTTTGAAAGAGTAACAAACAGTTCTCGTAGAAAAAACTTCGCTTGAGATACCTCCATTAGGAGGCCATACGCTGCACATTGGGAACGCACATGGATTAAAAAAAAACATAATAGTTAAATAATGAAAAAAAAAAATGTTTTTAAAACACTTATTATTTATTAATCAATTGATTATAAAATATCAGTAAACAAAGCTCTGGTGATTAAAAATATCCCCCTCTATTCTAGATATTTGACGTTTATCATCACTGGAAATTTACAATCACTCGATTTTTAATATGCTTTAGGAGATGCTTAAATGTGTTGCAGCGTATATTACCAATCTAAATTTTCTCAGTAATTTTCTAAATCGATTAAATAATCAAATTATAAAAAACCGTCCGTATTGGGATTCTAACCCGTGACCTCAGCAACAGAAGCCAAATACGTTGGCCACGCAGGCGGCGTTACCCGGAAGTAGCTTAATTGTCGTTTAGTTATTAGTCTTATTAATGTATCATTATAAATTATTTTTCCAAAATTTTCCCGATTATAATTTATTTGAGTTTATCGTTAGTCGCCCCTTTAACATAAACATTTTAATTATAATCGATCAAATTTTAATCGTTCAAATCATGTACATTCACATAAGTTTTGTCACTAACGACCCGGGTTTCGCCTTCCGGGTCGTTAGTGACAAAGCTTGTGTGAATATACATAATTTGAACGATTCAAATTTAATATTGAAATCCCACCAAGCACCTTCAGTCTTCGAAATCTTAAATTAAAGTCGATTTAGTGCTGTTTATTCATATTGTGTATCCATATCTGGAAATTCCTTTCATTAGGTGTAATATTGTATTCTCTCATCAGTTGATAATGCTCGTCATGAGCGGAACCAGTCCTGATCATATTAAATAAAACTCTGGCGAACTTACTAATTATACATTCCATGCATTGAACATAATAAATTTAATAATTAATCTAATTTTGGGAAAATCCTATGCATTTTATAGTGATTTACTGTGAAATTCGAGTGTGACTAATTCATTTTGATTTTCCGCGTCGCATGGCAATCACGCCCTGGCGTTCCGTTTTAGTTTGCTATACATCCGAACATCTCCACACAACAGTAAATATAATTGCACTGCCGAATGCCACATTACTATTGGCATATAATTTAAAATGCAGCCATGTTTTTTGCCGGGATTTTATTTTGCTCGTGGAAATATTTAAATCGCGATGCGTGATCGATGACCGTTTTTCGCACGACTGACCAAACTCTCGCTCGGTGTGTGTATAGATAGATAGCTAGCGTCCCACGCACACTCGTGTGGTATTTACTCAATCTAATGGCGTATAGTGAGTGATATAATGTTTGCAGGATGCCTGAGCTATTCTCGTTAATTACTCAAATACAGTCTGAAACGGACCAAATATTGGGTGAAACCCGAACCAAAATAACATTTATCGATGGGTCGCTTTTGCGAACCTTCCGCTTTCATTTACTAAGCATTCGTAATAGTTTGTAATTCTCACAACATTAATTTTGTATGTTTCAATATAAACACGACAAATCTGTCGATAATGCACAATACGTTAATGTAATATATATTATGTGAATTTTATTCGAAAAATAATATACTCATTTGGTTTCTGATAAATTGTTACAAAACACGATATCCACAAAAAACAAAATGCGATTTTTCAAATTAAAAAAGTTACACAAAAAAGTGCTGTTATTCAATAATAATATTTATATAATTTAAGTTTGAAATTTCGACGGTGTTTTGTGAAATTTCAATATTAAATTTGAATCGTTCAAATTATGTACATTCACACAAGCTTTGTCACTAACGACCCGGGTTCAAGTGAACGCCTGAAGATGCCGAAAGGCGAAACCCGGGTAGTTAGTCACAAAAAATATGTGAATGTACATAATTTGAACGATTACTTAGTATCTCCGTACACACAGTCAACTGATAACGTCCAGAATATTACACTTTTTTAAAACTGTTTGTTTATCTTGGATTCAAAGGCATGAGTGTATATGGTGCTCTTATCCTTTCCTACCCACTTTCATATTTCTACTTTAACCCCAGTATTCTCTGAACTCTGTTTGGCACAATGCTAAGCAAGAATTTTTCAAAACTTCATTAAAATAATGTCAAAATTACGCTGCACATATTTTAGTATTAAATTGTTTGTTAGTTGTTAGATACATATTTCAGCTTTGGGCATTCGTCGAAACCATGTATTTAGTAAATTTAGCCAAGATCTTTCTTTATACTAGCTTAGGAGAGGTACGCAGTACATCGTCTCATTCATTCGAACACAACTTGTATTGTAAAATGAAGTATTAAGTAAATGTTATAAATTGACTATGTTTCTCTAGGAAATGTAACAAATTTACTAATTTTCAATAGTACTACAAAGCAAATTAGTTTAAGATTTAATGATTATATATAAATTACAGTAGCTATAATTTAAATTAATCATAACACAGTTTATATTAAAATGTTCATAAATATATGCTACTATAGAATCGCAATAACTATCAATTTCACATAACTTACACTTTCTGACAATCTGGTTACAAAAGTATTATGCATTGTTTAAAACCGTAACCATGGTATTATAAATGAACTATCTATGATACCACACCACTTGAATAACTGCAAATCTTTATCTGACTCAAAATTACATTTGAATCGCTTAAATCAGTGGTTCTAAAGCGATGTACCGCAGAAAAAATGATGAAAGCAAAAAAATCGAATGTGATTTATATTTTGCCGAATCGATCGCATGCGTTGTCCGACACGAAGATCCAGCTCTTTAAATGATGGCACTGAAAATCTTGTTACAGTTTTCAACATTTTGTTTGTTGAGCTCAACTTCTCAACAATAACTTGTATAAAAACAAAAAAAAAACGAAAAATGTAGGGTATCTCCAATATATGACCTAATATTTCAGAAATTTGCAAAATCCGACAAGATTAGGTATAACATTGATTTTCACATCAAATAATTTTGTTAAGGGTAATTTCAGTTACAATTTTTTCGTGTTTGTCTTGTCTTTAATTGTTATGCAATCTTACTTAAGATTTCGACTAAAGGTGATTGGAGGAATTTCAATATTAAATTTGAATCGTTCAAATTTTCTACATTCTCACAAGTTTTGTCACTATATATACACGATACACTTATTTACCAAGGCAATCAAGTTCATCCGTGCACTTGATCGCCTAAAGATGCCGAAATGTCAAACCGGGTCGTTAATTAAAAAACTTGTGTGAATGTTCAAAATGTGTAACAAAGTTATGTCCGTATATTTGTATTTGTTTTCTGACCGCTTGATTTTGGTGCTCCGCATTTTTTTCTGTTGATCAGAGGTGCACCGTGATTTCGAAATGGTTAAGAAACACAAGCCTTAATTTGAAGAATATATAATCGCTTTAAATTTGAAAGATTTAAATGTGATGTTTACGTTCCGTATATCACCTTCAATTTCTCGCGTTTTTTTAATCGCTGTGTCACGGTTCTAATCGATAACTTTAACACACACGTATTGAACATTTCAATAGAGGTATAGAAACTTAACCATTTAAATCAATCATAAACCCTCAGTTTGACGTAGAACCGTATCAATTAGGATGTATCGCTCACTTCTTGTACATAACCAGACATCCTTGAACAGGAAACAGTTTTGCCTAAGCTGAATTCACAACATGCTACGTCTTCCGGTGAAGGAAGACGGCAAGCTTGTTTACATTTCGGTTGTGCGTCTGTGACATTGTGTACTTACATTATTCGTATACATTTAATCTGGTAAATATTGAAGTGGAGGGCCTCGCTCGACAAACACTGCGCGAAAATTTCCTCCTTTTATTTTTGTTTGTTTTTATTTTCTTTGTTTGTTAAATGCCCGTTAAGGGGAATTCACATTTTAATTTTTAACTGCTAATTATATGATTAGCGTACACAAATATTTCTTTTCACTTTTACTAATTTTTCAAAAACTTCATAAGTTTTTTTTTTGGCTATCAAATTTATGGAGCTGTAAGTACACGTTAGCGTCAAAGTTCTTAGAGTCTCCTTCATCGCTAACGTTTTTAAAAGATGAATTCCCTTACCATAGTTGCAGACAGAAGAGCGTGACCGCTACAGAGGTAAGAAACCTCCAGTGAAGCCAGTTCGCTGGGACTCCATATGCATTAATTTGCGATCACATTCTATATCAGCGGTCGGCAACCTTTTTGGACTCACGGACCACTAGATGGATTGAAATGTCAAAATTTTGATCCGGCGGACCACCAAATGGACTTTTGTAATGCAATGCATCAAGATATAGTATGTATGTGTTACGAGATTCAGTTGATTTTTTTTCTGGTGACAGGATTAAAAAATTAAAATAACGTCAGATTTCTCTGCGAACCACCAAAATTTCCTCGCGGACCACCAGTTGCCGATGGCTGTTCTATATACTTCCCCTAATACTATATCCGTACATCCATACACTCATGCGCATACATACATACACACATACAGCACACAAAGAAGTCATCCAAGGAGAGTCATTTTTATGAAGTTCGTTTTTAAATAGTTTATAATTTTTAGACGAACCATAACGTCTTTGGAGGGTCGTCGAGCAGAAATGCTCTCGGTCTAAAACGATTCTCAGGCAGTGTCTCGTCATAGTTGTGGAGATTAGAGATCGTTGGGTTATAATGTTAAATGAGATAGTAATGTTGATTAGGTTATATAATCTCCCCCACGCAAGCTGTCATCAGAAAGTCACGTGTCCGCAAATAAGCGATTTTTAAACGCTCGCAATGTACCCAGCCCACGCGTGGCGTTTATGGAACATTTAGTAACAAAACCCACAACACACTCTGTGTGTATATTTTTTGAGAATAACAGTCATTTTTTTAGCCGTAAATTCATTCAACGATTGAGCTCACCATTCCGCCCACTGGAAGATATTCATTTTGTTAAGACTTTTTCCGTGTCGCTTAAGTATTACAAAAAATGCCTCATTTGCAAAATCGTAGAAACTCGAGTGTTTACGTTTTATAAAATTGCGCTCAATATTTTTGTTTGTAAGACTGTTTTTTATATATTATATTTATATTATGTTCACTTTTAGGGCGCTCACTGTCAAATTACTTGTTGGTAAAGGCATTATATTAATAAAATCACAATATTCCTTTGTCACTTTTAAGGTGTTCACTGTCAATACTTGCTGGAATGGCATTTTAATAAAAATAATAAAACATTTTTAGTACTTTTTCCACATAATATTTATTGGATCAGAACCGGTTTTGCTCATCGCGAGCATTATCAACTGAGAATAAAAATATATAAACAGTGCTTTTTATACAAATTTAAATTTAAATAAAAGGTGTAAGCAATTATTGAAATTGAAATAAAAGAAAATTGATATAGTTGCTTACACCTTTTTTTATTTTATTTCAATTTAAATCAGTATAAATAGCACTGTTTATATATTTTTATTATCATTTGATAATGCTCGCAATGAGCGAAACCGGTCCCGATCCAATAAATAGGTACTAAAAATGTTTTATTATTTTTATTATATTCCCTTGTACTTATTTTCATTTTTAATTTACCAAGATCAGGACCGGTTTCGCTCATGGAGAGCATTATCAACTAATAATAAATATAATTTAACAGTGCTTTTTATACAAAAACAAATTGAAGTAAAAAGATATAATAAACAATTGGCATTGAAAATAATTCACAAATTGCACTAGTAATTATGATGAAGTGACTTGTCCATTTTTATACATTATACATATATTTTATTTAAAAAAATACCAACATTATAGTAATAAATTATATAAAACAGTATTATTTATTTAATTTAAGATTTCGACTGAAGGTGGAAAGGTGTTGGTGGAATTTCAA
>JAHZMQ010000049.1:0-38030 GCA_031772345.1 Himalopsyche anomala | reverse complement strand
AAATCTTTAAAAACTGACAAGAAACTGTTGGAGAATTTTAAATTAGAAACAGTAAGAAATAGCGTACAGCAATTTCTAACACCAGAAGGTCAAAGTAATAATAAGATAAAAATTAGCATTTTAAAAGAGATAGATCAAATTGAATACGGAACTTTAGTAAAGCAATTCGCTTACATAAAAACTGCAGAGGAGGTGAAGAACCTAGTAATAATCCTGAAAGATCTTGGCTATTTAACCACCGAGCTGGGAGAGTTAAGCGGCGAGCTAAAATATTATACCGAGGCGGCAGTATTTTACCAATATGCCATTACTACAGTAGATGAGATGTTAAGTGCTGAGAATGAGAACGAGTTTACAAAAAAAATACTAACAGATTCATATCAGCAGTTAACCTATATACAAAAACTGATATATTCAGCTGTTGATGGAGTCCCAAAGCACGCACCAATTGTACAAGTGGAGTCAAATGGTAATAATCAGCTACTATCAAGTTTGAGAAGCAAAGTTGAGCTAGAACATTTTCAAAAAAAAGTAGATGCTGATAATCAAGCTAAAGTACAAATGCCATTAGAAGAACAGGCACGCAATATTCTATTTAAATTAAGAAAAGAAGTAGCAGAGGAAATCGTAACAATAGAATCTAATCGTATTCAAATTGTAAAAGCAGGTAACACTGGTGCAGGAGAGCAACAACAAGTAGCCCAACAGGAACAAGAAACCCACTACGTAAAAAAGACAAGAAAATTATTCGAAAAAATAGCAACTGATATGGGAAATTTCCTAAAGAAGCTATATGAAGAAAGTGAAGCAGAACTAGGCGAGCGACCTTGTGAATATGCGGTAATAGGACTTGGTTCAATGGCATTAAAGCAAATAACGCCCTATTCCGATTTAGAGTTTGCCATTCTTACGGAGAATGAGGATTATACTCAAAGTAACAATCCAAATATAAAAGGATATTTTAAAAACTTAACCCACTTGGTAAATTTTAAGATGATCAATCTAGGGGAGAGCATCATTCCCATCAGTAAATATGGTTTAGATATGAGTCATCTAGTACACGTAGCAGTCAACTTTGATCTAGGAGGAAAAACACCACTTGGAAGAATAGGACGTGACAAACCATATGAGTTAATAAGAACTGTAGATTGGATGCTCCATTATGTGCGTAATGAGGGAGATAAAATTAGTCATATAGATAAGAACCTGCCATATATACTAGAAAAAGTTTCTTATGTGCATGGAGATGAGAAACTTGTGGAAACTTATAAACTTAAAGTTACAGAGTTTCTGCGCGAGAAAAACAAAGATGACTTATATCACAGATTAAACTGTGAGATAAGATCCATTAAGATACTAAAAGAAGGAGCAGTGGAAATTGACTATCATCAGCCAATACATGGTCTCAAACGTAGGAAAACTATGTATAAAGGTGATGTTTACAAATTGAAACCTGATTTATTTGATACTAGATGTCGGTTATTTAATGTTAAGCAAGAGATCTACCGATTACCTGATCGTATGGTGTATAATCTTGGTCTATATTTTGGTATTGAAGGAGAAAGTAGCTGGGATACGGTCGATAAATTAGCGAGTCGAGGAATTATCAGTCCACAGGCAGCAATTAATTTAAAAAATGCTATAACTTTTTCTACTACCCTCAGATTAAAAACCTATGATCACCATAAAGCACAGAGGGATGATATGGCTATATTTCATAGACCAGCTGAAACTGAATCTGAACTGAAAGAACAAGCTCATCGGATATTCCGCTTACCTGAAGAAGATTTAACTGAAAAAGGTGGATTGTTTCAATATTTTTATACTGCATTACCTTTACATGACAGATTAAAAGATTTCTGTTACCAATATCAAACATTAAATGATGAAAGTAGAAAAACTTTTTTTAAAAACACTAAATTTTATGTAGATGATTGTATTAGTAAAGGGTTTATTCATCATAGATTAGCACAATATAAGGAAGCTCAAAGCAATTTAGAAGAAGCGTTAGATAATTCACAGAATCAAGATAATTTGCATGTAAGAAATACTTTAGGACTTATATATATTAGTTTTGGTAAAAGCAATCAGGCTATAGAGCAATATGAGTATTGTTTAAATATTTATCTTTCCCGAGATAAATCTCATCCTGATATTGCTGGTCTTTCAAATAATCTAGCGGCGGCTTATGTTTCTAAAGGAGAATATGATCAGGCGATTAGGTACTATAAATCGAGCCTAATGATGAATGAGATCATCATCCAAGATCAACCTAGTATTGCTGCTTCTTTCACTAATCTAGGTGAAGTTTATTACCATAAAGCACAATATGATCTGGCGATTGACTGCTATGAAAAGAGCCTAAAGATGTTCGTACTCATCTACAAGAAAGAACCTAAATGGGAGATTGCTCGTGTTTTAAATCACCTAGGGACTACTTATGAGAAAAAAGGACAATATGATCAGGCGATTGAGAACTTTAAAGAAAGTCTAAAGATGGACAACCTCATCAACAAGAAAGAACCTACAACGGATGTTGCTGGTGTTTTAAATAATCTAGCGGGTGTTTATAGTACAATAGGACAATATGATCAAGCAATTGAGTACTGTGAAAGAAGCATGAAGATGTTCAAATTCATCTACAAGGAAGAATTTAATCCGGATGTGGCTAGTTCTTTAAATAATCTAGGGAATATTTATTGTAATAAAGGACAATATGATCAAGGAATTGAGTACCTTGAAAGAGGCCTAGAGATGTACAAACTCATCTACAAGGGAGAATTTCATCCGCATGTGGCTGGTTCTTTAAATAATCTAGGGAATATTTATTGTAAAAAAGGACAATATGATCAAGGAATTGAGTACTTTGAAAGAGGCCTAGAGATGTGCAAACTCATCTACAAGGGAGAATTTCACCCGCATGTGGCTGGTTCTTTAAATAATCTAGGGTTAGCTTATCAGGAAAAAGGACAATATGATCAGGCGATTAAGTACTTAAAAGATAGCCTAAAGATGAAAGAACTAATCTACAAGAAAAAACCTCATCTGGATGTTGCTAGTTCTTTAAATGGTCTAGGGAATGCTTATGTTAAAAAAGAACAATATGATCAAGCAATTGAGTACTATGAAAGAAGTCTTAAGATGTACAAACTCATCTACAAGAAAGAACCTCATGCGCATGTTGCTGGTTCTTTAAATAGTCTAGGGAATGCTTATAAAAATAAAGAACAATATGATCAGGCGATAAAGTACTATATAGATAGCCTAAAGATATTAAAGCTCATCTACAAGGAAGAATTTAATCCGGATGTTGCTGGTATTTTAAATGATCTAGGGGGTGTTTATAGTACAAAAGGACAATATGATCAAGCAATTGAGTACTGTGAAAGAAGCATGAAGATGTTCAAATTCATCTACAAGGAAGAATTTAATCCGCATGTGGCTAGTTCTTTAAATAATCTAGGGAATATTTATTGTAAAAAAGGACAATATGATCAAGGAATTGAGTACCTTGAAAGAGGCCTAGAGATGTGCAAACTCATCTACAAGGGAGAATTTCACCCGCATGTGGCTGGTTCTTTAAATAATCTAGGGTTAGCTTATCAGGAAAAAGGACAATATGATCAGGCGATTAAGTACTTAAAAGATAGCCTAAAGATGAAAGAACTAATCTACAAGAAAAAACCTCATCTGGATGTTGCTAGTTCTTTAAATGGTCTAGGGAATGCTTATGTTAAAAAAGAACAATATGATCAAGCAATTGAGTACTATGAAAGAAGTCTTAAGATGTACAAACTCATCTATAAGAAAGAACCTCATGCGGACGTTGCTGGTTCTTTAAATAGTCTATGGAATGCTTATAGTAAAAAAGGACAATATGATCAAGCAATTGAGTACTATGAAAGAAGCCAAAAGATGTACAACCTCATCAACAAGGAAGAACTTTGTCCGGATGCTGCTAGCTCTTTAAATCATCTAGGGTTAACTTATGAGGAAAATGGACAATATGATCAGGCGATTAAGTACTATAAAGATAGCCTAAAGATGAACGAACTCATGAACAAGAAAGAACCTCATCCGGATGTTGCTAGTACTTTAAGTTATCTAGGGTCAGCTTATAGTAAAAAAGGACAATATGATCAAGCAATTAAGTACTTTAAAAGAAGCCTCAAGATGTACAACCTCATCTTCAAGGAAGAACTTCATCCGTCTATTGTTGCTTTTTTATATAATCTAGGGAAAGTTTATTATGCTCAAGGAAAATATGATCAAGCCAAAAAGCATACTTGCCAAGCTTTGAAAATAATATCTAGTTTTAAAGACCACCCTTATCAAACTGCAATACGACATTTGTTTGGAATTGCCGCTGCAAAAGATTTTCTAGAAAAGACTGATAGGTCCTTGAGTTTTTTATGGCATGAGCAAGCTATTTAGCCATTTTAATCTTACTACCAAAAGTGAAATTGCCCCTTTTTAATTAAATGAGGACATAAACACAAGTTAAAATGGTAAAATTACAAAGAAAACAAAACAAATCAAATTATTTTGCAGAACGACAGGATTTCGAACAGTTCGGAAGTTCGCCTCGGCCAAATGTAGGTAGGTATATGTATATATTTTTTAAAATTCACTAATAAGTAGTTTGAATTGCAAGTACAGTATTAAATATGCAATTCTAGTATAATCAAATTCTAGAAAATCTATTTCATCAGAATTGGACGTTTATATTATGCAAAAAGATACAATCTCTCAATCATTGTGTGTGTAAGTAATTAAAGCTTCAACAGTTAGTTAATCTTAATATCATTTTTCGTAGTAGCAAAAATAGAGCTCGTAAATTACTTAATTTTTAAGTTTGCTAACAACTATTTTTCGTAGTAGCAGAAATTTCGTAAATTATTTAATATTTGGAATAAAGTTAAAGTTTAGGAAAATAATAAATAATAATAATAATAATAAATAATAATAATAATAAATAATAATAGTAATAAATAGTAAATAATACTTAATAAATAAAAATAATAAATAATAATAATATTAATAATAATAATAATCATAATTATTAATAATAACAATAATGATAATAATAATAATATTAATAATACTATTAAATAATAATAATAATAATAATATTAAATAATAATACTAACAACAACAATAATAATAACAATAACAATTACAATAATAAATAAGGTTTCACCCACAGATGTCATTATTAGTTCACTAAAAATGTGAATAATGAAAAATGAAAAATTATTAAATTTTGGAATAATGTTTAAGTTTGCTAACAACTATTTTTCGAAGTAGCAGAAATTTCGTAAATTATTAAATCTTTGGAATAATGTTCAAGTTTGCTAACAATCATTTTTCATAGTAGCATAAATCGACCTCGGCGCATATATCGACAGCCCTGCAGTTTTTAAATTGTAAGTTATTAAATTTTTGGAATAATGTCCAAGTTTGCTAACAATCATATATTTTATTATATATTTTATTCAACTCATTTTCAAGTACGCTAACAAAAATATTTTGTAGAAAAAGAAAAAGACCCGAGGACATCAGTACGCACACATTTGTAAATTGTGAATTGTTAATTGTGATTTGTGAAAAGTGATTATTTTATCGACTATTAATATATAGATTTTGGAATTTTTAGAATATCTAATATTCTAATTTTTAGAATGAACTTTTTTTCAGTTCAATGGAATTTGAGAAAAAAGTCGGAAAATAAATGGGTAAAGAATAAAATTATATTTATATAAAAAATGCAATTTTCACATACAAAATATTATGAATTAATTGGACATTTTATCAAAACAAAATTATCAAAATGTTGACTCATTCTCCAAATAGAACTTGTTTTTTAGAATATATATAATGAATTTTTACTGAAGTTATTTTATTACACATACTGAAACTATGCTTTCGCCAACAACTAACTATACCACGTATGTACCTAGATTAAAAACAAATCTTGAAATAATTGCGTCTTATATTTATTTTTTGAAAAACTTATTTCGCTAGTCAATCGGATTTTGTTATTTTGATAGCATTTATTTTCATACGATCAAGATGTAATGTGATTTAAAAAGAAAGTTTTCAAAAAAAAAAAAATGTTATACACCAAAAAAAACGCTCAAGGCTATATTCGAACCACCACCTTCAGGTTATCAACCGAGCGCTTTACCTTTAGGGTACAGAAGAATTGAGAAAAGTTCGTAAAATAAAATATATAATATGCATGCTGTTTTTCAAATAAAAAACGAAAGGTTCCAATTTCAAACGAAATTTAATATATAGTTTCTATTTTTATCGCTGCCGACAATTGTGACGTTAGCTCAGTTGATAAGGAGCTCGACTGGTAATCCAGAGTTCTGCGTTCGAGCCTGGGACGCGGATTTTTTTTTTCAGCGATTTACGACAACACGAAATGTGCTTCTTCAAATCTCTACACAAATATATATATATGTAAGTGTATTGAAAAAATGTGTCTTTAGTATGAATAAAAAAAAGGCGACAGCGGGGCTGGGGAGGGGGAGGGGATCGTCTTTCTCGACGTCATCGAAAACGGACCGACAGACGGAAAGACGGACGGAAATACTAACATTATCGACTATTAATATATAGATAATAATAATAATAATATTGATAATATTTAATATTAATAATAATTATAATAATATTAAATAATAATATTAATATTATTAATAATAATTATAATTATAATACTAATAATATTAAATAATAATAATAATATTAATATTAAATAATAATAATAATAATAAATAATAATAATAATCATATTAAATTATAATAATTAATAATAATAACAATAATAACAATAATAAATAAGGTTTCACCCACAGATGTCATTATTAGTTCACTAAAAATGTGTTTGTATCATTTGTTTTGTATTATTTAATTAAATAGAGCTTTTATTTCGTTACCATCAATTGGTTTCGTGGAACAGTGGATAGCTGTCCGAACGTCGCACATGAAAATTGGGGCATGGTATCGAATCCACAGCTTGGCAGAATATTTTTGGTTAGTACGAAAATTAATTGTTTTTACACACATAATAAAATAAAAATGTCATGATTTCAAAAATTCACTCATAGACGTCAGTCAGAGAAAAATGAAGAAATGAATTAATTAATGGTGACAGCGGGCAAGGTGGAGGGGAGGGGGACCGTCTTTCTTGACGTCATCGAAAACGGGACCGACAGACGGACATTATCGAGTATTAATATATAGATTGTTTAACGTGTTAACTTCGAGCATTCGGGTGAGGGATTTTATTTTATTTGTTTTCCTTAAAAATCGTGTTCCGATATCGGAGAATAACAGAAATATATAAATAGCTAAGTTTATTGATCGTATAACATAATGTTTTGTGCATGAGTTACGTATTTTTTTAACTTCGATCCATTCACGTAAATATTTTGGTCGACGAAAGAGGAGAGAGTAGTAGATTATCTAGCTTGTCTACTAGGACCATATATCAATATTCCTATAACTCTTTACCAGTGGCGGTTCTAGGTACTGGGCTAGGTGGGCTAAGCCCGACCTGCATTTTTCACCCAAAACATTAGATGGCTGAATAAAAATCAACAGCAATTCGGCCGCTGAACAAAATAAATACATTTATAAGCGTAACTTACCTTTCCCAAATGAATATAATATCTTTGTTTTAATTTTCCTCTGTCAATATAAGACAATGTTACGTCTACCTACAATCATATTCTCGATTGTGTTTTGTATTACAATTTTAAACTGAGCCGGCATAAAAAAACAATAACCCTATAAATACTTTACAGGGAACAGGAACGTTACGTCACTGGCAACACCTCTCAAGGGCTAGCGCCCGTTAAGCCCGTAACCACAGACAATATCATGCAATATTTCTTTACACTGGGGCGCAATCAAGCACGATTAGATTTTTTTTGTATTTGTATGTACGGAAACGTCATCAAACACAAAGGATAGTGTTTCAATCTGTCGAACTTCTGTTGATCGTTGGGGGCTGATCTGATTCAGCCCATTACGCATACTTATGCATTGAAACACAAAACCAATATCGTTGTATTGTATGAAAGTGACAGGTATTGACTTTCAGTGACAGCAAGTGACAGTTCTATACTGCTTTTAGTAGGTACTTGTTATTTCACTTTGAAAGAGACGAATTTAAGGATTCCCTGTTATTATTCTATTATTTCTTAGTTACATTAGCATTGATTTTATTATATAAAAATTTATGCATTGCAGTAGTGTCGTAATATTTGTTAATTTGCTTGTAGATTAATGTATAAAGTGAAGTGGAAATATGCTTTTCTCTAGCCCACCCAAGATTTCAGGTCAGGAACTGCCACTGCTCTTTACGATAATAACTCTACGTTCTTGAACTTTAAAAACTTCGCGGATATCGAAATGCGACAAGTGATAACGAAACTGTGGGACACAAGATTTTTTTGAAAGATGAATAATTTATTTTTATATTTTCTTTGTAAATATAACATCTTTAGCAATTTATCAATTTTAAATAATAAAAAATAACAAAAATATTTTTTGAATGTCTTTGTTTGGTTTGACATACTTCGGAGAACAAGCACTACGCTACTTTTCTCTTACATGATATTTTCCTAACTATTACTAAATACGTTACGGAAATAATTTTTCATTTTTTTGTATTGTTTCGGCATCCGGTTGCAATAAAGGTTCGGTCAAAAGTAGATTCGACACATGCGTCTCTCTCTTCTTCAACGGCAATAGACCGCATTAATGATTTATTTGGATCTTTAAATTTGAGATCGGATCTCTATATATTTATATATTCATAATAGTCGATAAGGTTTGTATGTCCGCGATTTCGCCTTTTCGGGAACGTCAAGAAAGACGGTCCCCTACCCCGCTGTCACCATTTATGTATTCATACAAGACATATTTTTTCATTGCACTGACATTTGAAAAAGCAAATTTTGTGTCGTCGAAAATCGCCGAAAATTTGATTTCTCATACAAAAAAACCACCGCGGCCAAAGATCGATACTCGGAACTTTGGATTAACAGCCATGCTCACTATCAACTGAGGTACGGTCACATTCCAATTAAGTGAAAATAAAAGTTCAATTTATATTAAAAATGTTTGGCATAGACAATAGACTCGGTTAGACCGAGTCGGACGCTATTCTACCATAAACGCTTACATAGCGTTTGTCAATGAATATTTTAAGTTTATATTGTTTGCCTATTAACTGCCAAGAAATATCTTATTAATTGTTAATAAAATGACCAATGAAGATGATCCCAGCAATAGATCAGACCGTTGGCGAGATGAGCTTTTTAATGAAAGTGTAGAGAATGTTAAGGTTGAAAGTGTAGAGAGTGTTACGGTTGCAAGTGTTGTGGAAGTAGCGGCTGAAAGCGGTTATGTTGCTCGACAAATGCGTGATAGCAAAAAGAATGTAGGGCGAAAGCGTGCGCGTAGAGAACCCTTTACTCAGGAACAGAGTGAAGTTAAAAGAGTGAAAGAGAATGGACTTAAGCGTGCACGGCGAACTGCATGACGACAAGAAAACAACAGGAAGTTAGAGAAAAAATGGCTGAGACAGCGCGAGAACGAAGAGCGAATCAGAATGAAGAAGAACTTCAATGTACTAGACTGAGAGCGGCAGAAGCGAAGCGTGAAAGAAGAGCGAATCTGAATGAAGAAGAACTTGAATGCTCTAGACCAGGGATTCCCAACCCCGTGCCCACGGGCACCATGGCGCCCGCAGAACGATTCACGTGTGCCCGCCACTATTCGACCGTGACAGAATTTTAAAGAAGAAGAAGAAACACTAATTAAAAATTATGCAATCAGACGCAATCTCCCTCCCTCTCTCTTGGTATACTTTTTCCCAGAATATCTCCAAAAACACCTTTTTTTTTTTAGCTCACTGCTAAAAAAAGCTTGCTTTTTTATCTCACTGGCTGTGGCCATAGAGATTTATTTTTGTTTTGGGGAGCCACAACACAGTTCAGGGGGGCCACGGGCAAATTGAGGATTTCAAATTCCTCGGTGAGCTAAAAAAAAAAGGGTGTTTTTGGAGATATTCTGGGAAAAAGTATACCAAATCGGAGATTTCCAATTTCTCGGTGAGCTAAAAAAAAAAAAAAGGTGTTCTTGGAGATATTCTGGGAAAAAGTATACCAAATCGGAGATTTCAAATTTCTCGGTGAGCTAAAAAAAAAAGGTAGGGGGCCACAGTAGTTCGTATCATATCTCATACATGGAAGTATCTCAGTACATTGATTCAACTATCGTGACAACTTTTACAAATGTAACATTTTAAAATGTGTTGTCATGCTCAGTTAAAGGAGAAATTCAATCAGGTTGGTTTGGAAAAGTTTTACAAAACATATTTACACAAGGTGAAATATCATGCATTTTACAAATATGCTCTATTCTCGATCTCGCTATTTGGAAACAGCTTTTCAATCGAATGAAGTATATTAAATCTCAAAACAGAACACGAATCACTGATGAGCATTTGGAAAACTGTTTGCGTGTAGCAACAACATTAATTGTTATTAACATTGATGCGCTTAGTTCTGACAAACAAAATCAGACGTCTCACTAAAATTTATTATATTTTGTTTATTTTTTGTATTGCTTAACTCTAATAAATATCTAATAATAATCTAATAAATATGTTTGATTCTCATTTTTGTTATATCTTCTTAAAAAACAATATATTTCTTATTGACTTTGAATAATAAAAGAAGAAAAAAAAACGGCCCGGAAGGAAATCTCATTTCTAAAATTTCTGACCCGGCTGCTGAAAAGGTAGGCCACCCATGCTCTAGACCTTCCCAACCTTTTTGTACTCTAGAGCGCATTCTAAAATATCGGTAAGGTGGCGGGCGCCACCTATTTTTGATCGAAAAACTCCTTCCATAACTTCTTATTTTCCCATCATTTATTTTCTTATATAATAAAATTATTATTCAAATTACATACACACAGAGAAACGTATTTACAAAACGTAAACAAAAAACACAAATACAAAGAAACCATAAAACACAAATACAAAGAAAACATTTTATAAAAAATATAATATCAATCTGTCAGTGTGATCTTCATATCATTGGCCAGTGCCTCATAATTAGGAGAGTATGACGAAAATCCTGTTAGCAAACAATCATAAAGATTCTCATCGGTGAGTCGAGATCTATATCTTGATTTTATTAACTCTCGCGGCTCGGAGACTAGAAAAATAATTCTCTGCCGATGGGGGTCGTTTAGGGACCCCAGTGGTTTCCTCATTATTGGTCTTATTCTTATGAATTTTTAAAAAAAATAGTCTAAGGGCTTTAAAATATCTCTCTGCATCATTCCTCATACATTTTTTTTTTATAAAAATCCGTGGTTTTTAATAAATAATCATATTTTAAGTTGCGCGTAAAAAATACGTCATTCCAGTACAAATATGTATTTGCAACTGACGCGTTCAGCCTAGTTATCTTACAAACGATTGCTGATCTCGTTATCGCGTATTTATATAAACTACAAAAGGTCCAAAAAACTATGATATGAGAATACCTTAATTAAAAACATTGCATCATCCATATTAAAATAGACATTTAAGAAAATGTGGGTATTGGGGTCGCATTTCTTGAGTTTAGAACCGGAAAAGTTAAGTTCATGTTTAAAAACAATGATTCGCTTAAATATGTCGAACCGAAAAATGATTTAATTTTATATGCCGCTTTTTACAAAAATGGGAACTTTTCTCTGTCCACTGTATTCCAAAAGTCCTCTGATATTAAGGATTTTAGCAAAATATCATTCTTAAGGTTCAAAATTTCTAACTCTAGTTATTCTGCCTTCCCTTGAACAAGATCTGCAATACATGCGGCCGAATTTCCATTACATTTATTTGGCAAGTAAAAGGAGTGATACAGAAGGAAACAATTGGCTCGATATTTGTAAACAGCAGAAATCTCTCTTCAAACTGTTATCAAATCACTTGAAGGTGCTTAATAAATAATGACCCGTTTAATTCATTTTTACCTAACATTTTCTTCATATGTGGGAAATGCGCGAGAGACTTGATCTGCAGATGTGATATCAACAAATCCAATTTAGTTTTAAATGACTTTACAGAGCTTATCATTTCAGCTATATTTTTGTCTTTTCCCTGCAACTCCAAATTTAAAGAATTCAATTTTTCCATGGTGTGAGAAAACCCAAATCAATCAGCCAGCGAGAGTCAGCTAGTTCATCATAATTTTCATTTTTATCGTTTATAAATGTTTTTATTTCTTCAATTAAGCTCACAAATCTTGAAAGAACTTTTCCTTTACTGAACCAACGTAATTCAGTATGCAGGATAAGATCATGTTCTTTATCTTCAGTATCTTCTAACAGGGCCTTGAAAAGTCGGTGTTGCAATGGAGCTGCTCGAATAGAGTTAATTATTTTTATAACTATTTTCATAACGTGTTCAATTGGCAATATTTTACAACACAGAGCGATACGATAACACGAGAACAGTGGATAATACAGTGGTAGGAAATGAATTTTGAAAATGTTTCATCCTTCTTGCAGAGGGCAATAAATCCTTTTTTTTACCAACCATTGCTGGTGCCCCATCGGTGGTTGTCGCAGACTACTTGTGCAAAGGCATATTTATTGACTTGGCGTATGTTTTGAATGTATTATAAATATCCTCACCCTTCGTCTGTCCTTTCATAGGTAATATTTGTAACATATCCTCTTGTACTGTGAAGTTACTAAATACCATTCTCACCATAACTACTAACTGTGCGGTGTCTGATATATCTGTTGACTCGTCAAATTGTAGCGAGAACCAGTCACATATTTCCAAGTCAGTCTAAAAGTCGGTGGGCTGCCAATATTTCAACAAGGGGCTCGCTCAATTTCAGAGCTATTTTCGGTTTTCGTTCCTTATTTTGACCCCTCCCCCCTTCTGATCATCCATTTTTTTCGAAACAATGAAAATTGAAAGTGTTACAATATTTTGCAGATTCAATTTTGAGTTATTTAAAATTTCCATTTTTCCTTTTTTTTACTCCGATATTTGTCATTTTTATCCATAAATGTATATGTAATTTTATGTGCTCGATAATTGTGTTTTGTATGGATTTTACTTGAGCAGTTTTATGGTTCCAATTTAAAAAAATGGGTAGACGGGACTATAATTCTGCACAGTAAATGTATCCAATAATTTCGGGGGGAAATCGACTGCATGCGATAAAATACACACTTATGCCTAATAAAAACGTCAGATGTCAGACGAAATATTAATTTGAAATTAAAAAACAATACATATTGCTTTATGAAAACAAGCGGATAACTTTTGGAAGAAAAAGTGTATTGGGCCGCGCTCCAGCTTGAAAAAAAGTTACACCCCGACCCACAACAGCGGTTCTTAACCGATCACGGTGCATCGGTAGCTTGTTGCAAGTGCACCGCGGAAAAAATGGTAAAAACTAAAAACTTTCTTCACTTAACAAAAACACAGCAATTTATTTCCGATATAACAGAACATTGAACTTTATTGGAATATAAGATTGCATATTATTTTCCTTCCTTAAATAAGTAATAGTAAATTATGACTGGATACGAAATCCTTTTGCCACGATTAATACACCAAGCTTATACCAAGAATTTATTCCAAGGGATCATAATCTAAAAATAATATTTTCTGAAGTAACTACGGAGGAATTTTTGATTTTTGTCCAAGACGAAGACTCAGCTCTCTGCATGAAGGCACTGAAAGTCTTGTTACAGTTTTTAACATAATATTTGTGTGAACTCAGTTTATCAGGGTTTAATAAGAAATATTAAAAAACGAGAAACTCTTACTAATTTAGACTAGACGAAGAATTGAGGGTAGCCATAACAAATATTCGACCCAATATTTTTGAAATTTACTTAAGCCGACAAGCTCAGGTTTCATATTAATTGATTTTAACATCAAATAATTACCAAATAAAAAAAATTACCCTTAATATTAAGGGTAATTTCAGTTCATTTTTTTTCATGTACTATACATATGTATATCGTTTATTTTATTATGCTTTGCTGTGTAACTGTTACATAATCTGTTAATAAAGTTTATGTCCGCATATTTCTCTTCGTTTTCTACTAGTTTGATTTTGGTGCCCCGCGATTTTTTCTTTTGAAAAAATGTAAGAACCACTGTATTAGAGTAACGATGCGTGCATTACGAAATCTGAGTTTTAATGTTTATTATATGAGTTTAATATAATCCAATACTGAATTTTGAATTACTCTGAATATAAGTTTGCGTGAAAGTACTTTTTGTTAATGAAATGTTAATATTTCATTGTAAATATTAATATTAATAATGCTTAAAACAACAAACCATTTAAAAAAAAATGAAACTAATTAATAGTTTATGGCAAGAGCGCACAGTACATATTTACATATATTTTTCTAGAAATAACTTATTTCAGCAACACAATTTGTTTTAGCTGTTATTTTTTTGTAATTTTCTTATGTGTATTTAAAAATAATCTTCAAAAAAAATGAGGTATATTTTATTCAAAGTGAATACAATCATGCATATTATCATTTTTTTTTTATTATTTTATTAAACTCATAAAAACCCAAAATGACTTAAGTCGTAATTTTCTACTCTCAGTTGGTTTAAAATGTTTAATTGTTTTCGCTTTTTATCTACAGTGATAATATATTTTCGTAGTTCTGAGAAGAAAGCTCTAATAAATCAAATAGTTAACATTAGAGTTTGTCCTTCACAAAATTGTGCACAGTAATTACGGTACAGGGAAAAAACGTCTGCATTTAAGGAAATATACAAGACGAAGACAAACAAAACAAAACAACATCTGGAAACCATATAATATCAAACATCTTTGCTTGAGCCTTGTGAAACAATACACAAAAAATGGTTAGACCTCTTTTATTATGCACCCGAAATAAATGCACTTTACTAGGAATTTTAAAAGGCAACCACGTTTTATATTTCAAATTGCAGTGAAACTATCAATGAACATTGCAATCCTGTACTCATTTGATTTGAGAATTTTAACAAGGGGCTCGCCGGACACAGCCAAATTTAACAAGGGACTCGCGCGAGCCCCCTCCAGCCCATCCCTGCTTTAACTGAGTTTGCATGTCTGTTGAAATTGCATGCATTCTTCTTGTGACAGTGTTATTTGACAACTGTAAGTCTTGTATTGCTGAGATAATCTCACGTTTGTTAGAAAATCTCTCAAACAAACAATCGGCACGAGTCAGAAATGCTTCTTTAAACAACTCACCATCAAGGAAAGGTTTTTTCTTTTTTTCGAGCATGTGAGAAGTTTTGAAAGAAACAATGGTGGCCTTTTTAGAATTTTCCACATGTCTAGTGAAAACAGTCTGTTGTGCAATAAGACTTGACTTTAGTTGATATATTTTTTTCTTTCTTACTTCAGATTTAAGTGGATAATTCCCATCAAAAGTGGCATGAATTGTCTGAAAGTGACGTTCAATATTATGTTTTTTCGGCACTGCAATACTACTACCGCGCAACAAGCAAACGCATTTATTTTTCAAATTAATGAAACAATATGATTCCTTCCAGTCAGTGTTAAAAGTATAGGTTCGTTGTCTTTTACTCGGTCCACTCATTTTAGGACTAAAAAAAGAAAAATAGTAATTGAACTACAATACAATATCAAAGTTATAACGCACGTCTGTTTTACATTATATGCATAAATGTATAATAACAAGGACTATAGCTATCCCCACAATCATAATAGATTATCTATATATTAATAGTCGATAATGTCCGTCTTTCCGTCTGTCGGTCCCGTTTTCGATGACGTCAAGAAAGACGCAAACTTAAACATTATTCAAAAATAAGGTAATTTAGGAGGTCTATTTCTGCTACTACGGAAAATAGTTGTAAGCAAACTTAAACATTATTCAAAAATTAAATAATTTACGAAATTTCTGCTTCTACCAAAAATGGTTGTTAGCAAACTTAAACATTATTCCAAAAATTCAATAATTTATGAGGTCTATTTCTGCTACTACGAAAAATGATTGTTAGCAAACTTAAACATTATTCCAAAAATTAGGTAATTTACGAGGTCTATTTCTGCTAATAGGAAAAAGAATTGTCAGCAAACTAAAACATTATTCCAAAAATTAAATAATTTACGAAATTTCTGCTACTACGAAAAATGATTGTAAGTAAACTTAAACATTATTCCAAAAATTAAATAATATACTAAATTTCTGCTGCTAAGAAAAATGATTGTAAGTAAACTTAAACATTATTCCAAAAATTAAATAATATACTAAATTTCTGCTGCTAAGAAAAATAGTTAGCAAACTTAAACATTATTCAAAAATTCAATAATTTACGAAATTTCTGCTACTACGAAAAATGGTTGTTAGCAAACTTAAATATTATTCCAAAAATTCAATAATTTACGAAATTTCTGCTACTACGAAAAATAGTTGTTAGCAAACTAAAACATTATTTCAAAATCTAAATAATTTACGAAATTTCTGCTACTACGAAAAATGATTGTAAGCAAACTTAAACATTATTCCAAAAATTAAATAATTTACTAAATTTCTGCTGCTAAGAAAAATAGTTGTTAGCAAACTTAAACATTATTTCAAAAATTAAATAATATACTAAATTTCTGCTGCTAAGAAAAATAGTTGTTAGCAAACTTAAACATTATTCCAAAAATTCAATAATTTACGAAATTTCTGCTACTACGAAAAATGGTTGTTAGCAAACTTAAACATTATTCCAAAAATTCAATAATTTATGAGGTCTATTTCTGCTACTACAAAAAATGATTGTAAGCAAACCTAAACATTATTCCAAAAAATAAATAATATACTAAATTTCGGCTGCTAAGAAAAATAGTTGTTAGCAAACTTAAACATTATTCCAAAAATTCAATAATTTACGAAATTTCTGCTACTACGAAAAATGGTTGTTAGCAAACTTAAACATTATTCCAAAAATTCAATAATTTATGAGGTCTATTTCTGCTACTACGAAAAATGATTGTTAGCAAACTAAAACATTATTCCAAAAATTAAATAATTTACGAAATTTCTGCTACTACGAAAAATGATTGTTAGCAAACTAAAACATTATTCCAAAAATTAAATGATTTACGAAATTTCTGCTACTACGAAAAATGGTTGTTAGTAAACTAAAACAATATTCCAAAAATTCAATAATTTACAAAATTTCTGCTACTGCGAAAAATAGTTAGCAAACTTAAACATTATTCTATAAATTCAATAATTTATGAGGTCTTTTTCTGCTACTACGAAAAATGATTGTTAGCAAACTTAAACATTATTCCAAAAATTAGATGATGTCTCACCTTTCTTTATTTTCAATGCAATATTCCTGCAATACCGAGTGGATTATCTGCATTATAAGATGAACTTATCTGATTAAGATTTCAAAATCGTGTACCTTGGTAGAAAGACTAGTTCGAAAAATATTTATTCCCCCTAGTTTTAATAATTCGCTCACTTCATTACTAATAACTATTGTTATTAGCATGTAATGAATTTTCAAAACTTCAGCTTGCTATAATATCGCTTTCTTGAACAAAAGTGTTAAAGTGACTGCTTTGGTTTATTATCTTACGTACAGATATATAATATTTTTGTAGTTCCAGGAAGAAGGCTATAATAAAACCAAAAAGAAATGTAAGAAACTTATCCCAAAACTGCAAAATAATTACGGTAAAGCATTGTATGTATGTAAGTTCATAAAAATCTAGACATTTGTTAACAATATAATATCCAACATCGGTATTAGTCAGACAAAAGACAATAAGCAACGAAGGTCTCTTTTATTAGTCAGCCAGAGTAAATGTCTTTTTTGACAAAATTGAAGGGGCAATAAAGACTTCTTATGTTTCAGAATAAAATGTAACCTTCTACAGAAATTTTAGCTAGGTACTACTGATTTCATCTGAAACGAATGATTTTCTCAACTTAACAAGGGGCTCGCCGGCCGTGCCTAAATTTAACAAGGGGATCGCGCGAGCCCCCTCTAGCCCATTCCTGCTTTTAGCCCGTTAATTTTTTTCAGAAGGAATATCAAAACTCCTAATTCGTCCGACAAAGATGTCTTCTACCCGATCAGGGCAGCAATCGCAATCACAATGACAACTTCACGGCTGCAGTCTGGCTCGCCGCTAGCCGCTAGACAAGTTGCGACAAGTACTGTCAGCTAAGGAACCACTCATACATACAATATCGCAAACATACGAACGTATTTAATAAACCTAGGCACTCAAAAAAATTTAAAACTCTAACAAATAAATAAAAATAATTTACATCTTTTTTTTTAATTCCCTTGGGTAGTCAACGTTGTACCCACCACCACCCGCTACGGCTTCGCGCTCTTCATATAGGGTGTATTCCGTAGTGTAACAACGTTAGTCGTGTTCAAATTTTTTCTAGAAATGTCCCGAGAAGAAATTCATCAAGACTTGGTTGCATGCACTACTGTGTGCAGAAATTAAAAGTTAATGAATAATTAAATGCAGTTGAAAATATCACATTTTATCTATTTAACTCAACTTTTTTCCAAAAGACGCGGAGAATTCTTTAAATGCCCTATAATTTGCCTTAGATGCAACCAAGTCGGCATGACCGAAGGGGCCGACAGATCCGACAGATAGTCGTATTGTCTTGATCAATTTTTCCCGTTCATTATTTAAATCTGGACATTCCCAGAGGATGTGATCAGCATCCTAAGTCATATATCCGAATTTACATTTAGGACTATTTACTAACCGGCCAAGCTGGAAGAGCTTGGCAGCGAAGTAACCGTGGTCCAGAAATTAGGAGTCAGGACTTTGGTTATCTCCATTCGCCATTTAACATTCGGAAAGAATTTAAGAGTTTGCCTCCCCTCAGAAGATTTCTCCTATCGAGCCTGCCAAACTTTCATTGCAGCTTCTATCGCCACACTGCGCGCTGTAATTCTATGAGCTTGAGAATTGTACGGGTCTGGTCGAGGAGGAGGCAGTAACTGAATTTCTCCCACCTGGGACTCGACACCTTTGTACAGGATTACTGTTGCGCCTCTGACTTGAATGTGCAGGTCCAACGGAAGTATACCAGCCAAGACCGGCAATGCATCCGTAGACGAAGATCTTTATGCTTTGGTTAGGGCTATCAACGCACTGCATTGTCCACTTAGAAGGATTTTCTGTATCGAAAGAACGGTGCATCACTTGTATCATGTGCTAGCTGCTAGCTAGCAGTCCCCATGTATATGGCATCGTAAGCGATTTTAAGGGCACTAGATCTTAAGCCCCAATTTTTACCTGCTAGGCGTGAGATTGAATAGAAGGCAGAAGTAGCCTTGCTCACTGATGTCTTGGCATGGTATGAAAAAGAAAGTCTGTCGTCTAAAATAAGTCTAAGGTAAGTGACCTTTTCAGAAACTTTAACCGTCGTAGTTCCCATGCGAATAGTGGGAGGTCTTTGTCTACTTAGACCGACAGCACCCTTGAGAAAAATAGCTTCAGTTTTTTTGGGAGCGAAAGACAGTTTGTTGGCGTCGCCCCAAGCTAGGATTGATGAAAGCGCCTCTTTTGCTGTTTTTTCTATACCCACACGACTGTTTGCACTTACTAAAAGTAAAGCATCGTCTGCATAGGCAAAAATACTGCAGTCAGGTGGAAGACAGATGGACAGAATATCATCAAATAAAATGTTCCACAGCATGGGACCAAGAACGGAACCCTGTGGACAGCCCATTGTGGTGTTTCGTTTTACAATCTGTTTTCCATTTTCATATAGAATCGATCTGCCATTGAAGTAGCTTTGGATCAAGGCATAGACATTTCCATGTATTTTTCTCAGTCTAAGTTTGTGCAATATAAGTGGCCAAGAAGCATTGTCGAACGCTCCGGCAATATCCAAAAATATTCCCAAAACATATTTGCTAGGGGAGGATTCCGAAGTGGAAAGTACTGTGGAAATTGCATCTTCAGTATTCTCGCCTGGTCTGAAACCAAATTGGTTAATAGATAGTGGTGCTATTGTTATGTTTATTGTTTTTACTAAAACACTTTTATGTGTTGGTTCAATTTTATTTTGATAACATAATATTACACACTTTATAAATCAATAAATCAATCTTATAATTAATACGAAAATCGTGAGAATGTGACAGGTTTCAATTGTTTTCTTATTCTACTGAAGTTTCAAACTTCAATTGTTTTATTCTAATGCACGAAGGACATTTGAAAATAGAACGTCATACAGAACAAAACATAGTATGGTATGGTATTGAGTATACATAACATCTCCCCCCTAAAGAATAAACTTATTGGTAACTTAAATGAGTTTATACAATAAATATATGATTATAAGAAACATTGAGATGATGTACATAAGGTATTGTAAGTGATTGTAATGGAGAAGATGGGTTTTATGTATTTATTTGTTACTTACAACAATCATCATTTAAGATATTTACATCTGGAATAAATATATAATAATTTTATGTTTGTACATTTTCACTTATTAGGATTACATTTTAGAGTAACTTTTACATTCAGGTTTTACAAATAAAATCTTGGTTACATAGTTGATAACAATTTTATATAGTATGTAAGAGTGTATATTGTGATTTTAAGGTTGAATAAACATGGTATTTTTGAGATAATGTAATGATTGTCGTAATCTGTTTTAAATCCACTTACTGTAAGGGATCTAAAATAGCAAGTTTCACTCTGTTAGTGTGAACTTTGATTAATTTATTTTTTACTTTAATAGTAATATTAAGAGGGTTGTTGACTTTTATGATTTCGTATGAACCTTGGAAGTTAGGAGATAATTTTTTAGATTTATTTAGTTGAGTAACATTGTTTGTTAAATATATTTTATCACCGATTTTAAATTTTCGTAAGGTTTTATTTTTGTTATGCCTTAATTGTGTGTCTTCTTTTCTTTCAACTAGATTCTTTCTAGTTATTTCGTGTGATTTGGTTGATTTGAGCTTAAAATTGTCTAAAAACGAATCGTATGTATATTTAAATTCGGGTATTATTATAGCTGTTGGTAGTTTAGGTGAGTTTCCGTAAACTAATTCGAAAGGTGTACATTTTGTAGCAGTGTGTGGAGTAGTGTTATAGCTTAACATAGCAAAAGGTAACCATTCGTCCCAATCGGTTTGACTTGGAGATATGTAATGTTTTAGATAGTCGGCTAGAGTAGCATGGCTACGCTCTAACGCACCATTGCTAGTAAGAGAATACGCACTGGTTTGGATTTGTTCGATTTTTAAAAGTTTGGCTACTTCTTTAAGTATGTTTGAAGTAAAATCTTTTCCTTGATCGGTAAGAATTTTTTCAGGGATGCCAAATTGACAAATGAAATTTTTAGTTAATTGAGATGCAATTGTCATTGCTTCATGATTAGGAATAGGGTAACATTGAGAATATTTTGTAAGATCGTCTTGAAGAGTTAAAATATATTTATTTCCACTTTCGGTTAAAGGTAATGGACCTACTATATCTAAGGCAATACGTTCAAACGGTTTTCCGCTAGTCGTAGTTATTTCTATGGGTTGTTTTAAATTTTGACGATATATTTTGTTTTTCTGGCAAGATTCACATTGCCTGATATATGTTTTAACGTCTTTTTGCATATTAGTCCATTTATATTTGAGTCGTAAACGATTTAAAGTACTATGATATCCTGAATGTCCGCTTATAGGAGAGTCATGATATTCCTTAAGTGTTTGTGGTATTTCGTCGTGATGAGGATTAATTATTTTGTTATGACATATCGTTATATTTATATTTGAGTTGTGAAAAACATATTGGATAATTTTCTTTATCTTTTCCCAATTTAAGTTGTCTAAACCACTACCAAGGCGTGGAAAAGAGATATTTGTTTCTTTATCATTATGTAGAATATTTTTTAAGTTACATAATGCTTGAAATATAGAAAAGTAATTTGATTTTTCCCAAAAGTTTTGTTTCGTTATTAAATGGTAAACATTATTTTTATTTTCTGTCGATTTTAATACGTCTCCTACTTTAGAGTGTGTATTTAATAATTCGTCATAATTAGAGATCATTGAACTTATTTTTAAAGCTATTCCTTTAGACATCGATTTGTCGTTAGAAATACAATGTGCTATAGATTGCTTTTGATTAAGAAGAGATTCATCTATTTCATCAAATTTAACGTTAAATATTTCATTTTGTTTTTCTAGGAAGTTGTCATACGAAAAAATTTGAGAGGTCATGGTATTTATAATTTGATTTTCGATTCGAGAAAATGCATCAGCATTAGTATTAGAGTAAGATAATTGCAATTCATTTTGCAATCGTTGTTGAGATTGATCATTATTTGTTGAATTTAAATATTCTGCCTGAATGATTTTTACATTCCGAGTTATTTGATGATTTTCTGAATTATTAGGAGGTTGGAAGTTTTTAGAATTACTGAAATTTTGATTAGTTTGTGAGTTATTAGAAGGATTTTGATAATATTGATTTTTTACGTTGTTGTTGAATTGCCTCTTCCGACATTCTTCTAAGATATGTCCTGATTTTTTGCAGTATCTACAAAATTTTGAATTGTATTGAGATGTAAGATTACCGACAAATTGATTATGTTCTGAATTTAGAGAGTGTGGCTTTGATTGTTTGGTGAAATAATTATGATTGCTCTTATTTGGGTTAGAGTTCATTTCCCTAACTGCATTATAAAACTTTTCTTCTTCAATGGCAATATTTGTTGCCTCAATAAGATTTTTGGGTTTCGAAAGCCTGACTACTGTTGACAGTTGATTGGTCATACCTAAAATTAATGTATTAAGAGCGCTGTCTTCAATTTGTTTTATTCTCCCTTTCAATTCTTCATCGTCCTTGTTCGAAAATCGAACAGCTCCGATAAGATTATTAGTGCAAGTTTCAACTCTTTGAATGAAGTTTATTACCGGTTCGTTAAAGTTTTGTTTACAATTTCTTAATTCAAGTTCTAATTGAGACGTGTGTTTGTTTTCACCGTAGGTATTTATTAGAAATGATTTGAATTCGGCATAGTTTTTAAAATTATAATTGGCAATTGTGTATTTGGCATTTCCTACGACGCAATGAATCATAAACTTTAGAAGTATGTTTTTTTGTTGCTCTGAGCATAGTTCGTATACAGTATCGCAATCTTTAATAAAAGGGTACAGATTTCTTTTCTCTCCGTCAAATGTCGAAACAAACTTCATCAAGGTATCGATAGTGAGTGTAGGCATTTTGCTGTGAAAGTGTATAGATTGAGTAAGAAAAATTGTTACAAAAGTTACTCACAGAATTTGATGAATATTATATTGCATAAGGTTTAAACAAACGTTGATGATGATGATGAATTTGGTTCTAGTAGTTGTTGAAATAGGTTGTTGGCAGCTTGGAGATTTTTCTTGTAGTTGGATGTAGAATCAGCAAAGAAGATGTAATTGAAGTCGGCAAAGAAAATGTACTTGAAGTCGGCAAGAAGATGTAGTTTGAATATTCGATGATGGATTTCGCAGAATTTATTGTCACCATGTAGAAGTTGAAGATTCAATAGTAGATTTTGTAGATATATCGACGTAGAAGATTTTCGATGATAGATTTTGTAGAATTGGAGATTTAGTCTTATTCTAGTTTCGTATTATTATTATATTTGATTTATTATAATTTCCGTTCGATGTAATCGATGTACTTTTATTTTATTAGATTTATTTTGTTCGTGTATTTGATTCGTGCTAATTTTTAAAGAATTTTATTCACCGTTAATTTATTGCCACCATAAATTTCTTAACGTTATTTTAGCACATATCCTCACTTCTGACACCAATTTTTATGTTATGTTTATTGTTTTTACTAAAACACTTTTATGTGTTGGTTCAATTTTATTTTGATAACATAATATTACACACTTTATAAATCAATAAATCAATCTTATAATTAATACGAAAATCGTGAGAATGTGACAGGTTTCAATTGTTTTCTTATTCTACTGAAGTTTCAAACTTCAATTGTTTTATTCTAATGCACGAAGGACATTTGAAAATAGAACGTCATACAGAACAAAACATAGTATGGTATGGTATTGAGTATACATAACACTATTTCAGCCAGATGAGCTTCTATCCTAGAGCACATGAGCCGTTCCAACACATTCCCAAGAGCCGGCAGAAGCGTAAGGGGCCGATAAGCTTTAGGGTCTGATGGAGACCGGCTACCAGATTTTGGAATGACTATAAGTGTCCCTGTTTTCCAACAATCGGGAAATATGCCGCTAGTGAAGCATTGACACAATATTTTTGTTATTTCTGGAGCGGCAAGAACCAAGAATCGTCTGACAAGAGTATTATCAATACAGTCCGGATCCGGAGCTTTGTTACATTTTAATGAGAGAATAATTTTACTGATTTCTTGCTCAGAAGGCAGTGGTGAGTGAGCAGTGTCAAGTGGAAAAGTAGCCAAGGAGCGGGCTTGTCTGAGGCGTTCATCATCTAACAATGGATTTTCCTGTGGAATAAGCGCATTCAGAAGCACTTCTGTTGTTTCTGATTGGGTGCTGGTAAAACCATTTCCATGAGGTCGTTCAATGCCACAAATAATTTTATTTGGTCTACAATTACTCTTTATTGCCCGATACGGAGGACTCCAAGGATTCCAGCCCCCCAAGGAAGAGACAAAAGTTCGCCAATGGTCTGATTTAGCCTTAAGTATCGCGTTTCGATATTTGCATCGAGCTGATCGATGCCTAGCTTCCAGTAGTTCAATGATGGCGGGTGTCTTTCAGGTCCGGCGTGCATTTTGAAGAGAACTCATAGCTCTTTTGAAGAGCGCCCTCAAATCAGAGACGGCCTGGGTCCACCAGGGAGATTGCGTCTGATTGCGTAATTTTTAATTAGTGTTTCTTCTTCTTCTTTAAAATTCTGTCACGGTCGACTAGTGGCGGGCACACGCGAATCGTTCCGCGGGCGCCATGGTGCCCGCAGACACGGGGTTGGGAATTCCTGGCTTACCGGAAGGAATGGCTCGGTGTATACAGCCGCGGAAAAGGCAGAAACCTTCGCGGAATCACTCGAGAAACAACTCTCTCCGAATGCATTCGACCCCAACGACCTTGCGCTTAAAAACCGCATAGAAAACATATCCGCTAAATACATTAGAAACACTGAAGAGATCATAACATCTCCATCCGCGACATTTATCGAAGCCGCAACCACGAGCGAGATAGAAACTAGAATCAAACTTTTATTGAATCGTAAAGCCCCCGGCAACGTTGACATAAAACATAACGAGCTTAAACACCTTCCCGAGAATGGTGTCGAAGCACTCAAATTGATCATAAATGCATGCCTACTCGTCCAACACTTTCCGAACGCATGGAAAGCCGCGGACGTCATTTTCATTCCAAAACCAGGCAAACCACCTGCATTCCCGGAAATTCACAGACCCATCAGCCTACTCCCGACGATGGGCAAGCTTTTGGAACGTGTAATTAAATACCGACTGGAAGAATTTGTATCGGAAAAAAAAACTCATACCGGCTGAGCAACACGGCTTCCGAACCAAACATTCCACAAACCACCAATTACTTAGAGTTGTTGAATACATCACCGAAGACTTTAACCGCCAATGTTTCACTACAGGCCTGTTTCTAGACATAGCCAAAGCCTTCGATAAGGTTTGGCATGAAGGTATGATTGTTAAACTTTCCGAGGCCGGCCTCGAACAACCGATGATTAAACGAATAAACTCATTCATCAGTGGCGGTTCTAGGTACTGGGCTAGGTGGGCTAAGCCCGACCTGCATTTTTCACCCAAAACATTAGATGGCTGAATACAAATGAACAGCAATTCGGCCTCTGAACAAAATAAATACATTTATAAGCGTAACTAACCTTTCCCAAATGAATATAATATCTTTGTTTTAATTTTCCTCTGTCAATATAAGACAATGTTACGTCTACCTACAATCATATTCTCGATTGTGTTTTGTATTACAATTTTAAACTGAGCCGGCATAAAAAAAAACAATAACCCTATAAATACTTCACAGGGAACAGGCAACGTCACGTCACTCTGGCAACACCAAAGACTCAAGGGCTAAATCCTTCAAGCCCGTAACCACAGACAATATTTCTTTACGCAATCAAGCACGATTAGATTTTTTTTGTATTTGTATGTACGGAAACGTCATCAAACACACGCGATTGTGTTTTAAATTAGCACAATTTTGTCTTCGTTGGGGGCTAAACTGATTCTTCCCATTACGCATACTTATGCATTGAAACACAAATACCAATATCGTTGTATTTTATGAAAGTGACAGGTATTGACTTTCAGTGACAGCAAGTGACAGTTCTGTACTGCTTTTAGTAGGTACTTGTTATTTCACTTTGAAAGAGACGAATTTAAGTATTCCGTATTATTATTCTGTTATTTCTTAGTTACATTATCATTGATTTTATTATATAATAATTCATGCATTGCAGTAGTGTCGTAGTATTTGTTAATTTGCTTGTAGATTAATGTATTCGGTGAAGTGGAAATATGCTTTTCTCTAGCCCACCCAAGATTTTAGGTTAGGAACCGCCACTGTATATACCCTAGCTGTTTATTGTCTATTGTCCGACAATGTTTAAAAATACCGATCTTGGATATATTATATTGTTATATTGTTAACAGATGTTTTTGCTTGGAACTGACTTTCTTTCTTGCATACTTTTTTATTTTACGACTTTTACCGTAATAATTCTGCTAGTTTTGTCGAGAATAGGTTTTTTATATTTCTTTTGGTTTTATTATAGCCTAATTCTTGGAACTACCAAAATATATTTGTAAGTAAAAGGATGAACCAAAGCAGTCACAGTTATAATTATGTTCAAGAAAGCAATTTTATGGTAGGCTGAATTTTTGAAAATTTATTACTTATCAACTATAGAAATGAAGTTAGTAAAAACACAATATTCCTTTGTACTTCATTCCACTTTATTTAATATGTCAGGACCGGTTTTGCTCATTACGAGTATCGTCAACTGATAAGAAATATAATTTAATAATGCTATTTATACAAAAATGAACAGTTATAAACAACAATTGGCATTGAAAAGAAATTACCAATTACATTAAAAGTGATTCTAAAATAGCACAAAATTAAAATGTTTAACACATCTAATGTATAATTAAAAAGTCATCTCAGATTAATAAATTTAGAATGGGGATTGAAAGTAATTACAAGCATAATTAAAATTTGGGAATTTTTTTGACAAAGTGATACAATGAAAATATTGACATTGACAGAGTGAATAGGCTTAATGATAGTTTTCTGTTTTTCCTCGCTTCTTATCAATAAAAACACAATATTATTTTGTACAGAGGAATATTGTGATTTTATTAATAAAATCTGATACGAAGTGTAAGGATTGTGAATAATATAATTACGAGAAAAGAAGCAGACGTTCAATCAAGCATGTGACATGTTTAATGATGATTAAAATCAACTTTAAGGCGTTAAAAGTTATTTTTCATTACATTCGGTCGTGTTATTTCGAACGTGAATTTGCAAAAGAGGATTCGGCGTACTTATTCACATACTTCCAATCCTTTTTTACGCGATGCTTTCTTTGCAGAAATCGACGCGTATAGAAAATCATGTAAAATAAACCTTTCATATAATTTGATAAGTTGGTACCAAAAATCGTAAAAAAAAATAATGAAAATATTATATATATTTATGAGGATTTTTTACATGCGGAATCTATAGATATATAATCGCATATTTTAAGACAGTTGATCAACTGAGTAACAGTGTCGTAGAAAAAAATTGTTAAAATAAACTTCATTACGAGTCTATGTAGTCGTACAGAGATTTTGCTAAGTATAGAACATAACTTCCGGTAAACTAATCGCTCTCACTGCACGTTGCTTTATAGATCGGATAGGGGGATGAAATTTTAGATATCCTACATATAATATCGAAAAAGTGGTTATAATCAAAATATATATCAAAAGATTTTCTTTTCCTTGAGTTAATACCTACCATATAATATATTACATGAAAAATTTTCATTATAAATTTTACACCTATTGGTTGTACACTGTTAATACTTGGTTGTCAGTTCTTTACCTTTCATTGAAAAGGTTCTGTTTGCGCCCATGGTCCCATGTTTTGAGATACGAGAGTTTGAATATTTGACTGATCATATTTTGAAATTGAAAAGCTGATGATGAGCAAGCATATACATAATTATTTTACTAATTTTAAGCAAAAATTATTCAATTTAAAACCTATATATTTGGAGATAATCAGTGCTTAAAACTGTAATTAGAACTTTTTTGCTCTGAACTGACAACGATAATTGATATAATTTAAGATTTCGAATTAAATTTGAATCGTTCAAATTATGTACATTCACATAGACTTTGACCCGGGTTTCGCCTTTCGGCATCTTAAGCGTTCGAGTGCACGGATGAACTGAACAGTATCTTGTCTATACCTAGTGCACAGAACCATTACCACCTACACCAGTGTTTCTCAACCTTTTTGGGAGCGTGGCCTCCTTTGAGTGTCTATTTTTCTGTGGTCCCCATACCTTGTTTTTTTGTTTAGCTCACCGAGAAATTTGGTATACTTTTTCCCAGAATATCTCCAAGAACACCTTTTTTTTTTTTTTTAGCTCACCGAGGAATTTGAAATCCTCAATTTGCCCGTGGCCCCCCTGAAATGTGTTGTGGCTCCCCAAAACAAAAATAAATCTCTGTGGCCCACCGAAACCATGACCTATACAATAAAATTAAATATAGGGGGCTATGACAGGCCGCATATGTCTCCTGTCATCATAGACAATAATAAAATAAATCCAAACAAATTGTTTATGGTCCGCTTGCGTCAAAATTGGACACATGATTATTTTGAAAACTACGGGATATAAGTATAGTGAAAAATGCGTAATTTAAAACTTCAAAGCCACATTTGGCATGATTATCCTGAGCTCGGGCGCGTCGACCATTTTCTGGTGCCGGAGTACGGTGCCAATGAAATATTCGTCTGTCATAACCTAAAAGTCTCCAAGATTAATACTACGAACCATGAAATATCGCTGTTACTTGATATGAGTAATCAAATACCGACAGAAGGCATAAAAGTTATCAACATACTGTTTTTGTCTATTCAAAGATCCATTTTATTGGCGCTGAACACCGGCGATTTCTTGATTTTGAACATTGATTCTTTGCAAGTCGTAGTTCCTGATTTGAACTTCTTCATTCATGACGGAATCAAGGTAAGCTACTCGAAGTTCGGTAAATTTGTCATACTTCATCGTACGGACTATTGCGGCGAAAAACTTCACAAACTGAGCTAAAAACCACTCCACGATTTAAAATTATTTTCTGAGATCATGGGAATCGCGTTAAAACCACACATTATTAAGAAGTACACTGATAAATAAATTATAACCTAACAAAGATGATAAAGTGTTCTTCTTTTTAATGTGTGATTTTAACGCGATTTATCAATGCTTCAATACATATTTTAAATCGTGGCGTTGTTTTCAACTACTTTGCCGCAATAGTCCATGTGTAAGTAAAGGATAATTTAAAAAGTATGGCGGTGTACAGTGAGAATATGTCATATTTTGGATAATAAATTTGTCAGTGTTCTTCATATTAATGTGTGATTTAACGCGATTATCAAACCCTCAAAAAATAATTTTAAATCGTGGCATTGTTTTTAGCTTAGTTTGTGAATTTTTTCGCCGTAATAATCCATGACGAGCTATACTCTACAATTGCCTAATTTTAAATCGTGGAGTGGTTTTTAGCTTAGTTTGTGAAGTTTTTTGCCGCAATAGTCCGTGTGATGAAGTATGACAAATTTACCCGAAGTTCTAACGGATAATTCTATAGCATCCAAATATTTAACCGATTCTTTATATTCACAATATTTTTAACAAATAAACACAGTGAGGCTGTTTTGTGAATCAATCAATCAATCTCGTGACATACACTCAGATGGTTCAATTACATTTCAGGCTGCAGATTTGAGTCCCGACCAAGACCTGATAACCGTCGTCACAAACGATTCATCTGTTGTCCTGCTGGATTGTACGTTGGAACAGATAAATATTGTCGACCTCAGAGATAAGAACTTTGGTGACGGTGAATTCATCACCGTCGGCTGGGGAAAGAAAGAAACTCAATTTCACGGATCTGAAGGAAAAGAAGCGGCCAAAGCTAAAGTGATTCTTCATGACACTGGTGTGTAAACAATAGATTATTTGACATTGAAAAGAATTTATTTATTCATTGTTTAAAAAGTAAAAGTAGAGTATATGACATTACAGCTGACGCCAGTTTGCCATGCACTTGACAAATATAATCAAAATAAAAAAAATAGTACATATTACATCAAAATCAACATACAAAATCAAGAAATAAAAAAGTAAAACCTAAAAAACAGTTCACAAATACTGTCACTAAAAATGTCCACTTCTCTAGGCAATGAGTTGATCAGTCAAACAGCCTTTGGAACTGGCGACTCATACGTCATACGTCCCAATTATGAATAAGTGACTCTAAACTAACACAAATTAAAATGTTTAACACCTCTAACATTTAATTACAAAGATCATCAAAGAGTAATAAATCTAAAGTGGTGACTAATGTTAAATTCTTTTCAGTGTTAATTGTTTATTATTTAAATTTTTTTTTATTTAAATAACACTGTTAAATTCTATTTCTTATCAGTTGATAATGCTTACCGTGAGCGAAAACGGCCCTGGTAAATAAAAGTAGAAATAAGTACAATGCAATATTGTGCCTCTGCTGTCTTGCTATTTTTTTTCTGAAAAAGAGTTCATTTTTCTGGTCTTCCATCAAAACTGCATTGCTAATGGCCGTTGAATAACTACTGTCGATTAAATTATTAAAATCTTTTTCTGTTACATTTCAGTCAAATTCTTTGGTCATTTCGACTACTTTGCTAATAACTTGTCAACATCAGAAGTCGAGATTTATTAGTGTAAGTAGTGTCTATGTTCACTTGGACAGTTGAAGTACGAAAAATCACCACTGTAATAATCTACTTTGTAGATCAGTGTCTGTGTGAACTATAGTTCTGACGATGGCGAAAGCCGAAATAGCTATCAACACATACAAATTATTAAAAACTGTAGAACTAAAATACTTTGATATTTTTACCCGCTTTTAATGCTTATTCATTTGAATCGTTCAAATTATGTACATTCACACAAATTTTGTCACTATCTAAATTCATTTAAATTGTCTCCAATTTGAACTAAATTCAACATCTATGCATTCAAACAAGTATTTGTCACTTTCATACTTAGTGGTCAACGCGACACATTTTCCATATTTTCTTTTTTAAGGGTACATTTCTTTTTTTAAAGCATTTTTATTTGGTATGTCGCGGTACTATTCCCATTCACCAGTGTGTCGTGGAGTAAAAAAGTTTGGTAGACACTGATGTAGATAGATAGAATTGCCTCTATTGGACATTTGATATGGGCACTTATAGCATTAGATATATATAATTATTTATATTCAATTCAGCCAAACAAACCTTGAGGAAAGACAATAATATTCCCCATATCATTCCTTATTTTGCTGTCCAAATTATTAGATTTTTTCGCATTCTTTTGATTGCAGAACTCACTCCGGACAATGAATCGGCTACTATCACATGGCGTGGTGATGGATTGCTTTTTGCGGTTGGATTTTACTTAAATTCCACATACATTTTCAAAGTCTTTGACCGAGAGGGGGTTTTAAAATACACCAGTGAAGTTCACCCAGGAGTGGAGTGCAATTTTGTATGGCGACCGTCGGGAAATCTCATTGCAACAACACAGCGCCATCCAAACAAATATGTCATCGCATTTTTTGAAAAGAATGGTCTCAAACACGGGGAATTGGTTCTTCCGTTTTCAAGGTCCGAAAAATACATCGAAGAACTCTCGTGGAGCTCCGATTCCGAAGTGCTGTGTGTACGATGCGTCGACGCCGCGACTGCCAGGACTTCAGTAATTATGTACACCGTCAATAACTATCGTTGGTATCTCAAACAGTCACTGCAGTTTTCCGCCGACGCGAAACTGGCGGCCCTACGTTGGGACGACGGCTCATCTCCGGGCGAAGGAAAGTGTCTGTCCGTATTCTCAGAATACGGCATTTACAGTAGGTACCGATGGCGATGGGGCGTCGATCGTAGTAATGGTAAGACGATTCGAGATGACTCATCAGTCGGGGTCATCGACGGAAATAAAATACTGATCACTAACTTCCGGCAGGCGATCGTGCCGCCGCCCATGTCATCGTACTTCATCCAATGCGACGCTAACGTTAACGGAGTTGTTTTCGGCCCTACAGATTTTGTAACTGAATCCAACGATATAGACAAAACAGAATGGGACTCGTTTATAAATTCAAACAGCATTTGCGCTCTGCTGGACGATGGAACAATCTGCATGTATGCGACCCGCAATAATAAACCGCACAAACTGATCGGTACAGTCAGAATGGATTCAGAAAAAACAATTTTGCCACTTCAAATGCATCACATGCTTTGGGTTTCAAAATATACTTTATTGTGTGTATCCAGTCGGCAAGAGTCATCTGTATGTAGTATCTTCAAAGTTTCGGTGAATCCTTTGTCACTTGAAATACAAAGCACCGTTGAGCTGCGAGAAAACATTGTCGGTCTAGCAGCGTTGCCAGACGAACCGGGAGCCCTTTTGCAGTGCTCCTCTGGAAAATTGTTGCATTTTTCAGCCAGCGATAGTGTCAAAGAACACGGTGCATCTTTTCCTGAGATGTGCCAAAGCTTTGAAAACATCTGCATAGAAAACGAATGTTTTGTATTCGGTCTCACTGCCCGTAACCGATTTTATATTGACGAAAGGGAAGTCGCCAATAATGTAAATTCTTTTGTAGTGCATTCCGATTTCTTAATGCTCACGACCATCCAGCATCAGCTGCTGTGCTACGGTCTCGCGAAAAAAGTCATATCGGATCTTCGAAACGGATCCGATGTAAAAAATAAAACTGCCGCAAATCTCACCGTTTCGAATAGGAAGCTCGAACGGGGCTCTCGGCTGGTGACCGTCGTCCCCTGTGACACCCGAACGGTTCTCCAACTCCCCAGAGGAAATTTGGAAGTCATCCAGCCTAGAGCTCTATCCGTGAAAATTATCGGGACCTATTTGAACAACGGCGATTACTTCAGAGCCTTCGATCTGATGCGCAAGCAGAGGATCAACACGAATCTGATATACGATCACGATCCCGGTAAATTCATCGAACAGATTGATAAATTTGTAAGTGATATTCCAAATTCATCGTGGTTAAATCTGTTTATTTCTGAATTGAACGACGAAGATGTCACAAAGACTATGTACCTCAGTTCGTATAATGGCTCTGATGAAACTGAAAGATCCAAGTATTTTCGCAATAAGGTCGAAGCTGTCTGCGATGAAATGAGAATTGCTTTAATAAAATGCAACGAACTCGATAAACACGCTCTGCCTATTTTGACAACCTTCGTGAAAACGAACAACGCCCACGATTTGGAGCAAGCTCTCCTTCAAGTGAAGACTTTAAAACAGAAAGAGATCAGCCAAAACAAAAGGAGTGCCGTTTCTTCCGATGAAGCCTTAAAGTATCTTTTGAATTTAGTCAATGTGAATAAACTTTACGATGTAGCTTTAGGGTTGTACGATTTCGAACTGGTGATGCTCGTGGCGCATCATTCTCAGAAAGATCCGAAAGAATACGTTCCGTATTTAAACAGTTTGAAAGCTATGGAGAAGAACTATCAGCGGTTCTCTATCGACAAGCAGTTGAAGAGGTTCGAGTCTGCGGTTAAGCATCTGATTGCCTGTGGGGAAGAAAAGCAGTTTGAACTCCTCGAATTTGTCAAACAACACTGTCTGTTTGGTCTAGTGTTGCGCTTGCTCGACTGCAAAGACGAGCGTTACCAGTGTTGCGCTCTTGAATACGCAAATTATCTAATGCTACGCAAACACTACACCGAAGCCGGAAACATGTACAGAAGATGTCACAATTTAAAGAAGGCTCTAGAGGCTTTCACCGAGGCTTCTGATTGGCGAGCCGCCATGCACCTCACTAAAGAACTTCAAATGACTGATGCTGAAGCTGAATCAGTAAAAAGGTAAAGCTGTAAATAAAATGTCTTATATTAATCCACCTAAGAGTTTTTGGTGAAAAGAAATATGTTATATATACAGTTGTTTAATTAATTTGATCATCACATCATGTTTCCTCATTACATTCGAGATCTCGCCATTTCCGTGATCCGTGACTGTAGTTATCAATTTTGATTTATATAAACTATAATATATGGCAAATTAAAATATGAAAAAATACATTACATAATTCCAGGCTCGGAAAAGTTATGCATATTACATTATAATTCAATTTTTTTCCAGAAAACTTTTGACACAACTCAAAGATGGCAAAACATACAGTGAAGCGCTGTCTCTGCTAGAATATTGCTGCAGCACTGATGTCGAAGAAATGATTTCATGCGGCCTAGAAGGAAGACTTTACAAGACAACTTTGAGTATTTGTCACCGACACCAGCGAAATGATTTGATAGGTAAATATAAAACAGCTCTTCATCTTGACAAAGATCAGTTTACCGCTGTGTTTACTCATTGAGGGGTACAGACCAACTCTAAATATCACATAGCGAATTATAAACAAGCACAATTTGTGATACATGTTTTATTCTAAAAAACAAGAACTAAAATGGTAAAACTTTTCGAAAACAATCACGTCTTTACTTGGTGTTTTGGTGGATTACATATTTTTATTTTTTAGAGATAACACTACTGCAATGTGTATTCACTGAAGTCATTTCACTTTTGCGATACATTGAAACATGTAGAATATTATAATGCATCTAACTCATCTTCTCCTAAAATACCACTTAACTCACTCGACCTCTAAGTTAAATGATTTTATCGATAACACACGACTGACTTTATTGTTAAATAAATTAATTACGAGTGTATTTTAGTTTTATTGTTTCCAGGGATAAATTGCATAAATTTTTATATTTTTACTTTGAAATTTCAATTGTTTCTTTATACATAAACCTTTTATTTTGCAGAAACATTGTTGCACCCTGCAATTTTGGAACAATATACGTATTACAATTCATTGATACTGCAAAACCAGGAGCAGTTCAACAAGCAGAAGCAAAGATTGTCAGTGGTCCGACACAATAAACTTTTGAAGAGTCTCAATGAAGATAACAATGAAGAAATTTCAGGGGATTGTGATCTCTACTCCGACACGAGCAGCGTGATGGGCTCTTCCGGGACGAGAAGTTCTAGGTATGTATCTATTTCAACAGAATTCAGTAATATTTTGTGTGGATTTAGTTGTCTTGCTTTTTTGAGACAAAATGTATCATATATCATTGTAATAAGATTGATTCTCATCACATTATTGTATTATATACGGTAAAGAGATTTTATCGGTTATTTGGAGTGCAGTGGGAAGTCCTGATAGGTATGATGTAAAGTACTAATTTGTACTCGTAGTACATACGATGAGCGATGATTAATGGTCGTATTAATAACGCAATCAAATATCAGTGATGATACTTTGATTTAAAAAAAAAACAATGATTTCAACTGAGAGGATCAAAGAACAATCGACCCAAGAAACATTTTTTGTTTTTTTTTTATTCTCCAATTACCAGAATAGAGGAAAAGTAATCTTAGTCAATTTTCCACTTGCATTACATATTTTACAAGCCCATGTGCCGTTTTTCTGTTGTTTAATAAATAACCTTCGTGGCTTTTTGTGTTTTGTGTACGATTGACAAGCTTGACAAATCTCTCAAAACCTTCCAATTTGAAAGATTGAAAACTAAAATCTTCAGTAGATAGACTGTGGAAAGGAAATAGGACATAATCCACAGTTTTCTCAAATTTGATTGACGTTCTATCAAAAGGATGTAAGCTGCAAATGCCGAATTAGTACCTAAATTTAGCTTTTATGTTTGAAAAACCAAGAAAGAAGGGTTTTTCCTATACAATTTCTTTAATTAATATTAGATTATGTCAATTAAACACCAGTCTAGAAGTCTCTGTGCACTTCAAGGTTGTGTATATTTCATAATTTGCATATGGCCCAAAATCATCAAAACACGTTTTTTGTGCCTCCTGTAAAATTTTCTGTGTGGGTTAAGTCCTTTTTCCTTTCCACAGTCGAATTATATAGCCTTTTGTATGTAGAAAAATGATGTTCGAAATTAAATTGAATTTACTTAAAACTCTGCTTTTGGGTTTGGGCTATTGGTCTTTTGAGCTCTTCAATTTAAAGTCATCCATTATTTTTGTTTGATGACTTTAAAACAATATAAAAAGTGAGAAAGTATAATTTGTATTGTTTTCAGTCGAACTTTCCGATCGAGTAAAAATCGTCGCAAGCACGAGCGTAAATTGGTGTCGCTGAAGGAAGGATCCCGTTTCGAGGATGTGGCCTTGGTGCGAGCGCTGCATGTCTTAGTCACTACCACATTTGACATGAGACGCGACATAGCTGAAATTGATCACATTCTACAGTGGATGGGCAAAGACGATTTTGTCGTGCAATTGCAGGTTTTTACAATTCCAATATTAAATCTCGATTAAAATCCATTGACGATTCGTTTCATTACTTTGAAAAGGTTCTATTTGCACTTTACCATGTTTTGAGATACGAGCGTTTGAATATTTGACTGATCATACTTTGAAATTGAAAAAAAAATGCACTTTTGATGAGAGCAAGTATAAACATAATTATTTTACTAATTTTAAGCAAAATTTATTTAATTTAAACCCAATATATCTGGAGATAATCAGTGCTTAAAACTGTAATGAGAACTTTTGTACTCTGAACTGACAACAATAATTGAGTTTGAAAAGGTTGTAACGTCCAGTTGAACTTTCTACACCCGGTCTGTAGTATGCGTTTGACAGTTGCCACCTACCGATCGATTGTCTAAGCTGAATGTTGTCACAACTTCGTTCAAAAGATTTAAGCTTTATAATAATATACTGAGTTGTAATACTGTAAGACGAATGTTGTTTATAAATCGATTTTAAAAAGTCCTATTGTTTCTTAGAAGTTTGTAAAATTACTGTACGAAAGAAAGTGTGTAGATAGAAATCTTGAATCCTGCTAACTACTTAATTAAAAATGCATGACTCTGAAGTTAATATATATGTTAGATTGTGGCAAATACAACATTTTAACCAAAATGTCAGTTAAAACCTTTTGACGTGACAACGTCTTATAAATCGATGAACGCTCGCTGCATGCACGAAAAAACATGACTCATTTTCCCGTTTGTCGCGTTACGCCGACGGCAAGCGTGTGAGCGACAGCGCGGATAAGCGAAAGAGAGGCACGATCGGCTTACCGTTCGGATATGTATCATGTAATATTTAGCATTATAGCGATATAATATTGTCAATTTGAGTAATTCATATGGTAAATTCAAATATGGTTATAATCCATTTAAATAATTTTATTTATTTATCAGTTGACGAATGTTTTTGGTATAATATGCATTATACCAAATATATAATACATTTGTCAAATATATATAAATATATGTCAAATATATTATACAAATGAATAATATATATAAATATGTATATATATATTATATATAAATTGTTATAATATATATAAATTGTATATACATATTTATATATATTATTATACATATTATAAATAAATAAAAAATATATAAAATAAATATATACAATAAAAATGTATACAATAAAATTAATTTATTGTACATATTTTTGTATAATATATACAATAAATTATAAATCAAATATTCAGTATAAATATATAAAATAAAAAATATATATTATACAATAAATTTATTATACTATATATTATGCAATAAATTTTTATAATATATAAAAA